>JBBPDB010000036.1:7148880-7183657 GCA_037974465.1 Brachypetersius altus | reverse complement strand
CCCCAGACCCCCCCCCCCCCCCTCTCTCTACATATATAGAGAGATGTTCTTAGGCTCATACACTCACAGTGTCACACACTGCAAAGTCTAAAATGCCGACCTGAATAGAAAGCAAGCTATCACCATTCTTTCATCCCATTTACCTGGAATGGCTCAAGCATTATGTCTCTCTCATGATACTGGGACATGCACAAAAATTCATGGAGAAAATCAACAGGAGTAGGTTTTTGGAGAGCCCCCAAAGTGCCTGATTTGAATTGAGGGACAATGTTAGGGTTGCACTGAACCACCTGTTTTCTGTGTGGAATATTAAAGGTCTCACTGCATTTGAGACAGACACAACTGCAGACCAAAAACTACATTTAAAAATAAACGAAGGAGTTGTAAGTATGTTACACAATTTTTAAAACAACGGTTTTCTAGTTCTTGGTTGAACGGGTACTTCTAAAATTTTAACTAAACGTTTTATGTATTAAGGCACTTTACACTTTAAAAAGCTTATCCAAATTTGTATATTTACAAAAAATTTTTATTAATCATCAGCTGAAATTATTTTTAGGGAACCAAAATGGGGTTCTTACATCATCATTCTAAAGAACCTTTCTGGCACCTGGAGTCAAAGCCAGTGCTTCATTTAAGCCTAATTTGTTTGGGCCTACAATGGAGTACAATGGCTGCATTCAGTAAATGAGGCATTTAATCTTGTAGCGTCAACACAAACATAACATAAATGTGTGCAGAACAAAGACTGCTTTTCAAATTCCTGGTTGTTTTTTTTTTTTTTAGATTTTCTATAAAGGAGAGTGTTCACTCTTTTTCTGCCATCCTATCCTACTGTGCACATCTGCGTCTAAAATAATAGCCTCGTAAACAGCTTGTCCAAGGCGGCGCCCCCTAACGCACTGATAAAATATATTTTGAAAAATCCATTCAGCGCATTTATTAAAAAGAAAAAAGAAAATCTTTCAAAATCACTTGTATTTCCTTTTTAATATTCCCTTAAATAAAGCACGAGGCAAAGTCTTATTGATTGGACTGATTTAAAAGTACCTGAGGCAGGGTGTCTTTAATCCGAGGGTTCTTTTAAAAATCACCTGGTCAGACAAATGGGACCTTTTAAAGGAGTATAATGTGTTCTTAAATTATTTTATTGATGGGAAGTGGGATGGCCTCTGCAGGTACCCATACAAACGCTCAGAGCATGCTGTGAAAGGGTCAATTTGTGCTCCATTTTCCATTTCTTCATTATCTGCCTTTAGAACCATGCTGTGTGGCTCAATAAGGCTGCAAGAAACTTCAACTCTCACACATTTACTACTGCCAAGCATTGCTTTGATGCAGATCATTAAATGTTTTAATTATTAAATAATGATTTAGTGTTAATGGGTGTGGTGGTGGACTTGCCGATTTTGAAAATTGACCATGTGTATGTGAAGCCCAGTTAGCTTTTTATACTAAATAGTTTTACAACATTGTTTATGCATTTTAACATTAAAGGTAATTTTGTGGCTTCTATTATGGTTTTTATGCCACAGTTAGTGAGGGTGTAAGTGAACAGAGTTTAGAGAGTTGGTCCTTATCAAGGCTGATTAATTTCTTCTTTGCTATCTATTTTCTACAGAGAAGACTGCAGAATCTAGCTAATAACAAAACACTTTATTATAAAATGATGGCATAGAGTATGGACTTTCTTAGTTGGGGGATGCCCTCCTTTAACTTAATAACTCTAAGATCAAAGATAAAGTTGTTGATTGTAGATTATCAATCGATTTTTCAATCGAAATCTTAAATATCTTGGCATGGGGAAAATGACAGGAAAATGATTACCTTGTTGGTGGAAAGCATTGTACATGCTTTATATTGTACATGCTAATATATACAGTAAAACTTCAGATTAATAAATATACTTCATCATTTAGCTCTACTGATTACTGGATCAGTTAAAACCAGTTGAAAGAAATCTAATTTTGGAAACTACTGGTTAGACTTCCAAAAACTGATAATTGCTTAATTAGCAAAGTCACTCGTCAAATAAATCAATAACTCAGAGCACAAACAGACAAAAGGATTTGTGACAACCTTATTATCTAAACAATGCTTCAAGATTACGAGTATTTCTTACCAGCTATAGATACTGGCCTGCAGTAAGATGCCTGTAACATTTTGATGAAAACATCTTAAAATGCACTGTTAGTATAAAACTCCAAAGTCTTTGAAATGAATGCAATTTGGAATTTTAGCATCAAATACTCCAGCTATCACATTGCGTCTCTCATGAAGATGTCATATGTGGCTTATCCAAACTAGTACACACCAAGCTTTAAAGCAAGAGGCTTATTAGTGTTAAAGCCATTCTGACCCCTCTGCAAGTGACATGAAAAGCAGTCTTAAATGACGGGTTAAAATGCGCTTTCACTTACATTTAACCTTGCATGTAGGCACTTCGCTTTAATAATGCAGTCCATGTCTGTAAATGACTCCTCTTTTAGAGTGCATTAAGGAGTCAAGCACAATGCATTCTCTATTTTTTTTTATCAGGGCAAGAATCAATAGGCATGTGATAAGGAAGTGCAGTCCGTGCAATAAGCAGCGAGGGGTGACTAATAGGGCAGATTGCCTTACGAACTGGCTAATTAACCGCTGCTGGCCCTGACTGGCGCTAAAGTGGTCCTTTTGTGCTCCAGCCGCCATAATTTCGTGATTGACAGAGGAAAGAACCATAGATCAGAGGGGAAATGTACCCTCAAGTAGGTGCTAACTGCAGGTAACGCTTACAAATGAGGAACAAGTTGGGCATCAGTTAGTGACAGTTAAACCTTAATTTGTTGCTGTGGCAGAAACAGTGCTGGCAAGAGGCACTTTTAGCTTTCAGAAACAAAATGATACCCATAAAATACACTCATCATCTATGCAGTTACTAGCTTACACATGTACATTGATCAGCAATAACATCAAAACCATGAAAATTGATTATCTTGTTACGGTGATATCTGTCAAGGGGTCAAATATTAGGTAGCAAATGAACAGTCAGTTAATGAGTTAATGAGTTATTGAGGTTAATGAGTTGGAAACAGAAAAAATAAAGGATCTGGGTGACTTTTGACTAAACTGTGATGGCTAGACAGTCTTGTGCAATTCAAGAAAGGACAACTGGTGAGCTGGCAACAGAGCCAGAAATACCCAAGACTCATTAATGTGCCTGGGATAGGTGGTTTTGCTGTTATGCATGTAATTTCCAGTATTTTCATTCTGAAGCAAAATTGACATTGTATTATAAAACATGTCAAACCATTTAAACTCTAAACATCTCACTCTCACGATATTGGAATTACTGAGTGATAGGTAGCAGCTACTGAATATGTAAAATAAATAATTGAATAATGAACCTGAGGTTGATTACCTGTACACTCACAAAAATAGGCCCAAACCTGTATTACACACCTATATAACTTAAGAATAACTGAATAATAATGTAAAGGCTTGGAGTTTCAACTGGGTAATCAGTATAGAGTCTTTACAACATACAATAATAATGGATGCATTCAACTTACTTAATTAATTTGACTTGTTATGTTAATATTTCATTCTTAATGGATTGATTGTAATATAAATCCAGTGTGATACATTCTCAGTGAATCACACTTAAAATAACTGTGGTTTTGTAAAAAAACTGACTTTTGTTGCAAGGTGAACAGACATGCTGTGATGCAAGCTGCCCTCAATTTGCAGTTCTCTAACAAAACACCAACAAAACCCCACTGGATGTGTCCTGTTCGACATGTTTAAGCGGCTTTGTGAGAAACTGAATAAACGCAGCAACAAAAGAAGACGTGGTGGGCATTTGAGAGGGGGCTTTAAGGGACACTAAAGCGCTGGTAGGAAACAGGAAGGAGTAACAGTGACTGGTCTGTTCCTCTGCTGTAAAGATGGTCTGGGTGTAATCCCCGCTGTGAGGCCCGGGCAAGTGTGGCGCTGGACCTCAGTGTTCAGGACTATGAAGCAGGGGGTCCGGCTGTGTAAGCACATGCTGTTACAGGGAGACAGAGAGAGAATGAGAGAGATGGACTTCGGGCCTCAGTGTTAAACAGACTGCAGCAGGCTCACAGAAGCCACGGCCTTTCATGGCCAATGACCCACAAAGACCTTTCTTTTCTGACAGAGATAAAAGCAGGAGCAAAGGACAAATTAGACCACACCGATCTGAATGAGCCGGGAGTGTGCTCACTTTGGGAAGCGGCAAATTGATACAACCACATATCTAAAAAACAGAATGGAAATAGGATTGATTTTCAGAAAGGTAAACTGATGGAAAACAGATGGTTAATGTTCATTCTAAATGAATTATCTATTCAAATTTTCTTTTATTTATAGTAACTCAAAAGCTAGCCCTAACCCTACCTCTAACCTTAACCTCAACACAAACCCTGGCCCTAACCCCAGCCATGGGCCAAATCCTAATTTTGACCAGTTGATTGTTTATGAACATAGGACTATAATTTATTATCCAAATAATGTAAGATATTTCTTAATTTATTTCTCTATTCTATACTGTTCAAATATAACAGAATATAAATACAATCAATTAAACAGAGTGTTTCAGTTTTGGGACATGTTAAGCATTGTTTGGTGATTTCTTTGCTCAGTCACACCTGATTAAACGCACTTATTAACTTCCAGGCTTATTGGGTCATGGCCTGATACAATCAACAATCTTAGGGCTACACTTCACTTTTTTTGCTTGTTTTGAAGTCAACACATGGTTGTTTTTATTTCGACAGAATTGCATGTACAGTACTCTGGACAGAATGTCTCTTCTTGTTTCAATGAGTTATGAATGAAAAATAATCCAATCACAGGCTTTTTATTACTATTGACTAGCTTAACAACACATGCTAATGAGGCTAATTTTGAAGGGAAGCTAGAAGAATTAGCATGGTGTCACTGACATCCAACTGTTTGGTGGCCAGAACTTTATTTGGTGTTGGCATTATTAGCATGTTTCTTTAAATTCATCACCTGGGATGATGCTGAGGGTGATTTTTTTAAATATTGAGTTTCAGTTTTTAGGCTACTTTCCAATCTATGCCATTTGTTATACAACCACAGAGGTGAGTGTTTCTCATCAAGCGACAATTCATTTAGACATAATAAAAGATCGATACGCTGAATGAAACTATTGATGTCTGGCGCACTGCAATTCCCTCCATAAATGTTTGAATGTTTTATTAGTCGCGCGCCCGTGTGAGGACCTGCGCAATTGCGTTTCTGCTCTGCTTTGGCGACAGAGTGCTTTTAAAGCAATAACTCGGCGTGGCGTGGGGCGTTAGCTGAAAGAAAGGTCATACAGCTTGGCATGGTGCCTGCTGAAAGGCCCAGCAGTGTGACACTAAGCCCCAGTTCCTCCCTCCATCCTGCCTGGATTACCTGCTCCTCTTAGCCAGCCTGGGAAAGTCCTCCCTGGCAGATGAGGCTGCGGCCTCTTTTTCTTCTCGCTTACTTAGAGGGATCAAATGGCCAGTGAGAACTCAATTAGCAACATGTCTCTCTCGCCGGGAGTCTGTGTCAGGGTGTTAGTATGGTACCACACTCTTGTGATGCAAAGACCGAGTGAGTCAGATTAAATACATTTGACTCTCATTATTACAAGGAGATGAAGGCTGGTGACTACACACTCCTGCTCTGCTGGTTGATGATTCTTGGCTTAAACAGTCCAAGTCCTACATTTGCCATAAATGTTATTTTCCCTCTGAAGTTATTTTATGAGGTTTGTTTGGCAATTATTTTTGCAATTTATTTTTATGTGCAATTTCTATCCTTTATTTATTTTCTGGGTTTCTTTTCTGTTTCTCTGTTTGAGCTAAACAGACTAGTCTTGTTATTCTGCCCTTAAGATTGATGCATGTAAATAACCTTTGTTCTGACTTACATACGTGTTTTACTGGTTTTTTTTTAAACCAGAGCTGCTGATTTCTGCTATAGTGCAATGTTAGCGACAAGCTAGAATTCGCTTTGAGCTGTATTCAAATTTCACATCAACTCTATGATGAATATAGACCTTTGAAGCTCAAGTGAAGTTACATGTTAAAGGTAGCATGTTCAGAATTTTGCATTGTTCAGTCGCTGCTTCAGGCTTGAGGTCTGTTTTTTATGATAGGAGTGCTAGTTAACCTTCTAATAGCTTGCTTAGTCTAGTCTAGAGAGGGCAGAATATGTCCAGCAACAGAGAATATAAAGTACAAACCAGTTTAGAAAGACTGTTAGCAGCAACCATTGAAGTCCAACTGGCAGGTCTTCATTTGGCTACATTTTAGGGGCAATAACTTCAGCCATAACAGCTAGGCTTTTCCAAGCAGTGATTATAAAGTCACAATTATGTCTCATATGAAGCAGCACTTTCCTCAGAGGTATATGCTTTTAACATTCCATATTTTCAGCTTCACTCAACCGTGCTAACATCTGCACGCCGTTCCAGTTTCAGTCTCATTTAATGGCATATAAAATGATAACTTATAAGTACACTTGCTAAAAACAGTAATGAACAGGATTTTAGTTCTCAAACAGATATCTCAGTCATAATCTTGAAATACAGTGAACACAAAAAAAAAAAACAAATTTTGTTGTTTACATTCAAGGTGTGGTATTTATGCAGTTTAGTTTCCAGGCATGGACTGGTAAATGAATGATACACGATACACTCTATTAAAACAGGAGGGATGTTTTATTTCCATGATATAGGCCTTTTAAAAAAATGCTTATTGAGTCTTTTGTAGGACCCCATGAGTTCCCAGGACCAACAATAGCAGCATTAATGGGTAAAGCACAATCAGAATGTCACCACAGCAGGGGGCAAGTGCTGAACAGCAGCCGTTCCTGAGGTGGCTTGTGTTTTCTCTGTACTTGAACAAGGCCTTGCATAGTTGTTTGTATGTTCCAATGATTCTGTTTGTTGCTTTGATGGCAGGTTTTGTGTTTGTGTGTGCATTTGTGTTTTCAGAACTGTTTCTTGGTAACATGAGAGTATCAAAACACTTTTACGCTTTTAGTCATTAAGGCAGAGAATTGTTTAAATAGTATTTCCTTTGGTGCACCATTGGGTATATCAGGGCATAATTTCAGCTGGAATAAAGACTAGATCAGAATAAAAGCAGTGATTTTTCCATCAAATATATTAAACGACAATTTACTACAAACGTCCCGTCACGGTGACTCATTACTGTGTTGTTCAGCTCTACTGAAAAATAGATTCTCTGAATCATAATATGTAATTGTATCAGTCTACAAATGCTCACTGTATAATCCCTAGCAAAGAATACACTATCCTCTTACCCTGCAGAAATATTGCTTCTTTGTTGGACTTCATTTCTTAAACTTTCTTTAGTGTTACATACTTGTCTGATCTGTTTATCATTGCACTGTTTGTCTTGCACAATATTTTATCTTGTCTTTTTTCTAAATCTTTGTAAGTATTTGTATATATACTGCAGATCCAGAGCTTTCGCCATTTCGTTTCCCTGTATACTTGGATACGAATAAATGACAATAAAGTTTACTTTGACTTTGACTTTGACTTTGACTTTGGCACATATTATACATGTGTGCATTTATATGGATACATTCTCCTTGAGGTTGCTGACCATATGATCGAGAGATCGATCATGAGTTTAACTTCCAGAAATGCCTGAGCCATTAGTGGATGGTAGTTTAAAAGGGCATCATTGGTCTTGCTCTCTCCAGGTGGTTAAGATGGTCCTCCCTCTCCCCACAATAGAAGCTAGCAGGTGAAACAATGTTTCACCAACAAAAAAATCTTCATAGCCATCAAGTTTTTACTGGTGTGAAACAAAAAAAATGCTCGTAAAAATAAGGTTGCTCCCCTAATTTCAAGATTCTTTATTATTAATTTCAGCTCTTCAATAGTGTTAGTTATATCCGGCTCAGACCCTGGCGGCTCGTGGATTTTCGAGGTTTCAATGGACTCAAATGGTAAATAAGTCCCACCCGTGAAACAAGCGACTGCCTACTGTGATTGGGTAGTTCTCCACTTTAAAATGACTGACATATCGCTGTGGTCAATCACCGGCTTTGTTTTCACTTTGTTCTATTTTATGTACTGACCGCTGAGTGTCAGAATGAAGTTTCATACATAACAAAACACGCAACATATTATTTACATATTATTTAGCTACTTTTTACCTCTTACTCCTATAGCCACTTGCTAACCCCTGTGTGAGGTGGATCCAGACACCAAATTTTTGGGAGATGAGGTAGAATTAATTTAGAAAGGCGAGAAAGACGTTAGTTATGTTATCCTGGGATTTAGAAATATTGTTAATTGTGTACTGTTGAAATAAACATTACTGCCCCAAGGCTGGCCTTCAGAAAATGGCATAATTTCATAGACTCTTCATTTCATAGAAATTCCTTATATGAATTTACTCATGTTTTGGTTTGTGAGCCAATGCTATTATACAAAAGATGTTCTTAGGTGTAATATACTTAGCTATTTCTGATAACTTTAATTCAGCCCCATCCAGCAGTTATCAGTTGTCATGAAAGTGATTGGGTGTGTTGGGATAAGGAAAGTTTTGGGTCCCCAAGACATTAATTGTGCATTCAGACAGTTCTCGTAAACTTTTCTGAGATAACCACAAGAAAGTAGCACCAGAACAGGTAAGGCCTAATGATTCCTGGGGACTAGAAACACATGTCTGTAATTTTTTACATTAATTTTTAGTTAACAGAATCACACTTCACTTACCACACTGTGTGCCATAAATCGAAAACAACGGAGGCTGTATGTAGGCATGAGTTGGCAAAACTTTAAAACATATTAGAAAACAATGAAATAAAACTCTAAGATAAACTTTAGGAAACTAATGAGACCACTGAATCTATAAACAGAGCTAACAGTTAAAACGATGTAAGACCAGAAACAGATGCACTGAAACACAAAGGTTACATAAAAAAACAGTTAGGGTGGAGACAAGGAACAGCAACAAAAGCACATGGTCACAAGTGCACAGGAATGTAAACATGGGACTAAAACACTGTCCAGGGCAATGCAGGGCAAGATTTACACTCTGCAAGCATAACATTTATTTAGTTTTTGCTGGATTGTTCATTAAATTCATGAAACACCAAACAGAAAACAGTCCAATCATTTTCTGTTTAGTCTCCAAGTACTATAAGATAAGTACTATAAGATAGTCTATTAGATCTTAACACTGGATTAAAGACCATCAGATAAACCTATAGCATAAATAAACCACAGCATCACTGATAGTACATACCAGTGGTGGCCTGACTAATTTATTTTGGTCAGATGTTAAAAAGGAAAAAGAGCAGTGACAGCACATATATATATTTTTTTCTGAAAGAATCACTTAAAGACTATGTGTGAGGTAAAGTATATTTCAATATCTGTATATGGAATGCTTTCAAACATCCATATAGTTGGATGTTCTTGTGCATTGTTATTGATGTAGCACTAATGTAGTATTCTAGCATAAATGTACATAATATATATGGGGCGCTAATAGAAATTAGCAGTTGGATTTATTTATTTATTTATTTTTTGCTGATTTTTGAATTCATGGCCTGAGCTGAATGCCCAGTTCTTATAGTAATGCCACTGTAGCTTGAAGCATTTGTGTCAAAGCAAAAAAAGACTAACCTGTGCAGTATGATGATGGCACTAAAGCCACTTTTGCACATCCACTTTTACTTGGGAATTTATTGGTAATTAAACATGAAAGAAAATGAAAGAAAGAATCAAAGTCACAGTAGCTTTTCTCCAATTAAACCTTCAAATCAAATGATGTCATAAAACGGCTCTATGAGTGACTCACCTTCTGAGCTTTTTCTGAGTTTGCGGGAGAAAAGTTACCAGACTGCAAAGAACTCTAAAGCATCTGTCCATCAGGCCTAGTTATCCACTAATGATGTGTCCACTTTGACACTTCAGAATCAGTCACAGAAAATAGCAGCAGCGAGAGGAAACACATGGCGAGAGATAGCTTCCCCCTGATATAATTTGTTGCTGCAAATTACAAAACAGAGGAGGGAATAATACACGAAGTCAAGTTTAGTGAGAGAGAAAATGGAAAAATTTAGGGCTGTGAGCCACCTTAATGGATATCCTTGCAGCTGGAGGAGAATGGGCTCCAGTAATGCGTCCTTAATGTGTGGCAGCCATATTTCTCAGAGTGTATCAGGAGAAATGTGCCCTGTCATTTCAGCTAGCAATCACTTAATGGGCCCACTAAATCTCAACAAAATGGACATGCACTGCACTATTTCTGGCTTCGGGAGATGGAATGAAGCTTTGACTTCTGTAAGAGCAAAAAAAAAAAAAATAAAAAATCCAAACGGGAGGTAAAAGCAACTTTAAAAAAAGGAAAAGTAGAAAGTGGAGAGAATAAAAAGCAATCTCTGGTGTGTGTGATGTTTGTGTTTTGCTAAAGTGTAGAGACAGTGACAGGAATTTCAATTATCTAATTACGGCGAAATGAAAAGACTTAAGTGTTGTGATTTCTGCAGTCTTTCATAGATCAATCTAATGTGTGCTCACATTGGAAATCAACCAAAATGGAAGAGGCAAAGCGAGGCAGCGCCTCCTCAAATCATGCAATTAAAATGGCAAATTAGTTTCTTGATATATTCATCTAAGTGGTTAAGTGGAAGGGTTTTATTCCACATCCACGGCGCTGTCTGCCAGGGAGGAGAGGGGGAATCGGCTGCATGCTCTTTTGATTAAGGCCGCTGCTTAAATGCTGGGGAAAATGCTGAAAGCACTTGCTGTACAAATTAGGCAACCGAAGGCTGCGAAATGAAATTCTAAAGAGTTGATTTAAGCATTTAGGGGGGGATGCGGTTGGCAACTTAAAGGCCTCAAAGACATTTCTCGGGCTGCATGCATTATGTTTAAGAGGTCAGGGCCTGGAAACAGCTTTGTATTGTGTGCCATAATGAGAGGGGTAGTGAAAAGGGCACACAAACAACAGAAAGGAACAAATCAGTCTGATATCCATTCTGACCTTTTTGTATGTCGGCGGACATGTTACCTAAACATAGGAAATCTATGAAGGAAATCTATGACGGATTTCATCTACAAATATTTTTTTTGTTTTTTTAAAAGTAGTTCAAAAATTAGGCAAGTCCAAATTTTTTGTAGCCTTTCTTCAGAGTTCATTCATCGACCCCACAATACATAAATCTCGGTATGCAAAATAATCTTAAATATAGTAGACATTTTCAACATATGTCATTATGAAATTGTAAGAATGTTATGAGATTATCCAACCTATTTATAGACATTTAAAATAACTGTATCCTGTGAAATGAGCTCATTTCACAGGCAGGCTGTGTTTTAAGAAATAACACTGTAAAAGTTAATAGGTAAAAATAATTATAACAAAGGTGGAATTTGTTTGCAATGCCCAAAAAACTCACTATGTTACTATTGTCAGTATATATACTATTATCACTATATCCCAACATATACTATTACTGTAGTATTATCAGCATATTAATATTATCGTCTTATATACTATTATCACAGTGTATACTATTTCACAGAAACATTTTTAATTGTGTAATTAGAACAGTTAACCTAAAAAAACATGGTCCTCACAGACTACATAGACAGATATAATATCAATTATAAATCTAAGTTCTTTGTTTACCTCCTATCTATGTATCTTTATGTCATAAAGAACCCAGAATTATGGATTATGCTCTCAAAGTGTGTATCTGCTTAAGGTCCCTAGTGAATGTACTGAATAAAAACAAGCTTTCAGATATGCTGCACCCTCTGTGTTACAAAAAACTGATGAAATTGATTAACTCAAATTATCACTAAATGGTTTATTAATATTCTTTGAATAATGGATGTGGGCACTACTATCTGCCAGTGTTTATATGGTTTATTGTTGATAATGACTTTTCTGTCCTGTAATGTGTTTTTTTTTGTCTGTGTAAACAATTTGTTATATGCATTGCTGTTCATCTTGGCCAGAAAACCCATGTTAAAGAGACTGTAAAACTAAGATTAAATATAAGGGAAACAAAAGGTAATAAAATAAATGATAATTGTCATTTTTACAGCAATTTTTCAGTCAAGAACTTATTTTGCCAAGACACCCACGTTGCAATGTTGTTGGGAGTATATGATTGTTTTTGTTCTTTGCTTTAAAAAGACAGTAAAAATGAATAAAGAAACATGTATGTAATTCATTGAACATGTATTTAAAAAGATCATTAAATCAAAAAAATATGTTTTTTCACAATAGGGGCTTTTTAAATGAGTACCAAAGAAAAGCAGCTGGGGACATTACAGGGTTGATCCCTCCATCGCATTTTCCTAACAATACTACTAATTGCTTTTGACCATTTAGTGATATTTGTATAACTGGCATTGTGAGGGATAAATGCAAAATGAAGAAACTGAACATCCTCCCCTAAACCCTCCCCAAGATATGATCTTTCAGCCATGTGTAGATCTCTTTTTTTTTCTCCACTGATGTGCTTTAATACATGGGCCATAACAAATTCATCTTTGAAAAGCCAGCTGGATTGGAGGAAGAATTGCTCCCTCTCTCTAGCCGAGACATATTGGCCACTTTGATAGTTCGGGATGATATCAAATGCCCCTCTGCCAGCTCGGTTGAAATGGAACAAAATAGGCGGTGGTCTATAAAAATGAAGTTAGACGCAAGTACGCCACTCACATCTCTGGAAAAAAAGCCTTTCCTGTTGCATTTTGTAGTCGTCAATTGGTCTGAGCAACTTGCTCTAATGCAGGTAATGGAGCCACTGAGGTGCTTTCATCTTCAGGCCCTGTGAGCAGCAGAGAGGACGGACCCCCTCCTGCAGGGGAAAACAACCTCTAACGCACATAAGAGCCCAGGAAAGCAAGCCTGAGCTCACTTTAAGAGGCCAGTTGTAATGTACGCTGAATTATTATCAGTCTAATATATGAGAGGCATTTTAGAGTATTGAACATTAGCTACTACAATATTCTTAAGAAGTGGTTTGTTCTGGTATATTTGTAGTGTGCTTAGGGTTATGTATGCAGCGAGCACTTTCATGCAACAGAGTATTAGCTGGACAATGATGTGTATGAATCATAGACTCCATGAACTGCTAGAGTGACAATTACTGCTGAATCAACAGGCTCTTACTACATGGGGCACACATTCTCAAAAATAAAGCCAGCCAATGAGGGAGTGGTGCCATAGAGGAGCCACTTTTGGTTCTCTAAAGAACATTTTAGTCGATGGTTTCCTAAAATGCACGTATGTAAATGAGATGCATATTAAGAACCGTTAAAAGATTTAAAGAAACTCCACATAACGGTTCTACCCAAATTAAAAGTTTTGCCTAGAACTATAACCTAAATGAAGAAACATGAACGTTCATTAATGTAAATGATTTTCTTTAATGAATTTTCATTCTCAGTGGTTTTATATGTATTACTTGGTTGTTTGTCAGTTCATAAGCCATTTAAGAAGTGCTCTTTTGGCAGTATTATGCAATTTGATGCAACTGGGAGTAAATTTCACAGTAACTAGCACATGTTAAAGCTTTACAAACTACATATTGCTATTAAAATTAAGATTTGTTTTGATAAAACAGTTGCGAGTTGCCTGGTCCTGCAGCAGCCCACATTTTCCGCCTGGCCTCTTTTCAACTATAGGGAGGTTAGCTGTTGCCGCTCAATAGAAAACATGCAGTCATCAGGATCAGTTCAACCTGCATGCTACCGTTGTTTCTGTTTTTTCAGCAGATTCCAAAATCACAAAACTAGCCCCAGCTGATTGGCTGCATCTCTGCCTGTGCCTTTGTCTCTGTGCCCTGTTTGTTCTTTCTCCTGCGCTTCCTATTCAGCTGCTAAACGCTGGTGCTAAGAGTTGCTGGATCGCTGCCGGCACTGCCATTACGGGGCCTTGGTGTATTTTGTCAAAGAAACCTCACAGTTTTTCAACACGGAGTTAGAAAGTCCTGTAGATTAAGGTAAGTGCAATAAAATATATTGCAGAAGCAACTTTAGGGTCTGTTTCTTGTTGGAGGCCTGATTCAGCAATGTACATTGACTGAGCGACATGTATTGAACACATTGGTATGTATTCACACATCGACAGTGTGTTTTTCAAAAGCTGGCTGAATACAGACTAATACATTGTCACATTTTGAGCACATCTCTGTAAACAATAGAGGTAGTTTATGTGTGGGGTACTTCATCAGTAACTCAGTTATTATTAATCAATATTGTTTACTAAACCTATTGTTACTATGTAAGTTTGCCATAATGCTTAATAAAATATTTGTCTGTTAAATATTTATACTTTTATTGTTTTGCACATTTATACTTTATGCAAATTCATGAATGACATAAATGATGGGGGAAAAATCTGAGCAATAATTTTACGTCTTGCTTGCTTTTAAATCTGTAAGACTGGCTTGATCTGATATAACCTGCCACGCACTGCACTTGGTGAAAATATGAAAATGTGGTGAAAATGTATTTAAACACTTTAGTCATTTTAAAATCTCTGCTTATATATTTGAACGCTAATAATAACAACTAAGTGGAGATCCCTTTAATAACCTGCATTTTTATCAACACCACATACAAGCCTCGCAACAGTCAGATTTTCACTGGGACAGGGGGAAAGCTGTGACGCCCTCTACTGGAAACTGGGCATAAGGTTATAAGGTTCTCTTTCTCTTTATGTTGGCACATGTGAGGACAGAAAGAACAGACGTGGGTCCTGTATGTACACTGGAATAAACAAAACATGAAGAAAATATACATTTCATTTCCCATAGAAAAGACAGGTTTTAACAACATTTACATTTAGCATTTTTGCATTAAGCTACTGGCTGGTGATTATCGAGAAGTGTTCTGTTCATCCAGTGTGTGTCTGGTTTTAAAAACCGAGCAAGATAGAGAAAAGAGAGAGGCTGGTAGACAAATATGTACACAAATAGAGAGAACCACAGACAGATAAAGCAAGTGAAAGAGAGAGATAGAGAGAGAGAGAAAGGGAGAGAGTTTGAGAGAGGGAAAGAGTGCAAAGAGGGAGCGGAGATAAAGAGAAAGAACGCAGACAGAGGGAGACAAAGAGAGAGAGAGAAAGTGAGCAGAGAGAGTGAGAGAGAGATAGAAAGCAGCGAGGGAGAGAGAGAGAGCAGAGAGAGAGAGAAAGAGAGAGAGAGAGAGAAAGAGAGAAGGAGAGAAGGAGTGTGAGAGAGGGAAAGAGTGCAAAGAGGGAGCAGAGATAAAGAGAAAGAACGCAAGCAGAGAGACAAAGAGAAAGAGAAAGAGAAAGAGAGCAGAAAGAGAGATAGAGCAGAGAGAGAGAGAGAGAGAGAAAGGGGGGCTCTGTGGTGGTACCTTCGTGATTGTGACCTCTCAGTTCACTCAGTGGAAATAATGTGTTCATTACAATGCAATTACAGACACTTAGGCCCCTCAGAGTGAAGAGCTGGGCTGCTGAGAGGGGCCAGTGCTGGCCCTTGATGCTGACACAAACCTGATGTGTGTTTGGGTGTATGGGTGTATTTGTATGTGTCTGTGTGTGTGTGTAGTCTGTGTGCAGGCGCAGGATGTACAGTTTTATGGGAGGAGGGTTGTTTTGTGCTGGAGTGGGGAATATACTCCTGATCGTTTCCACAGCAACAGATTATTGGATGCAGTACCGTCACTCAAACAACTTCATGCACCAGGGCCTGTGGAGATACTGCACGCCTGGCAAATGCTTCACACACACGGACAGCATCGGTGAGGTTAACACACTGCTTTCTTCTGCTCAACACAGCACCATGCTTCACTGTCTTTTCATTTTTGGTTTTACATTTGGATATGAACTATCTGTGTGCTCAATTTTATGCCTCTAACCAACAATAGACCAAATAAATGATGATAGTAAGACAATGTTAATTTAAAGGGCTAACATTTTTGTTTTGTAGTATTTACCCATAAGGTCTAAGATGTTTGTATAGTTTTGTGTGTCAGAATGATCATTTTGACATTTTTCCCTTAAACATTTAATTTAAATTATCACTGTTATGATTGGTTGGAGTGTATTCATCCCATTCCATAATCAATTTAGGATGAATCTTTAGTATAAATGAGAGAGCTAAACCTCTGTGGATTGAACAGGTGGAGCTATTTGTATGTGCTGTTTATGGGATATTATATATATAAATATATATGTTTTCATATATGAACGAATTGAACTAGGGAGACAATGTCTTATGTATTGCATCAAACTCTCTCAATGATATGAAATTAATATTCTATGATGTGAGTCAAAATCTTTTGATCTTCCTCTACAGTAATCAATTTGTGCTCACTGAAGTAGGTGCATGTTTGTGTTTAAGTAGGATTCCACACATCTATCTCATGGCTCCATCATATCTGAGACACCATTCGCGTTCACTGGTGAATCTTCTTCTAGACTATAACTGGGCTCAGTGCTCTGTAAACCCCCCGGTGTTATTAGGAGACGCCCCCTGAGAACAATATTCATTTGAGGTCTTGTTAATTGTCTCATTACGAGGCTAATTATCATAATAGCTGAAGCAATGAGGCAAATGCATGCAGACTCTTTCCCCACGCATTCCTTGGGAAGAGCTGAGCTGAAACGGCTGAGGGGTGTGACTGTTTTCTGTATGCTTGGTCAGTTCATATGGTCTTCTGAAAACGAACCACTGATGGATTCCTAGGTTTGTGTGCAGGCGAGCTGCCACAGCCACGTTACAGTGTCGCTGACCTTTGCTGACCTCTGTGTGTCCTCAGCCTACTGGGATGCCACGCGTGCCTTCATGATACTGTCTCTGCTCGCATGCTTCTTTGGCATCATCATCGGCATCATGGCCTTCATCCATTACTCCACCTTCGACCGGTTTGATAAAACCTTTGCTGCTGGAACACTCTTCTTTATCTCATGTGAGTTCACATCACTGCTCTTTTCTTTGGTCATCTTCCTGTAGAGGTCACTAAAATAACATCCTAAACCAGGCTCTGAAAACACCCTAAACCAGGCTTTAATAGAAACATGCTGGAGGCCGTGACTCCTAATGAAAAGACAAATATCAATTACCAAACAAGCTAACAAGCAATAATGCATAATATTTCATATTTATAATATAACAGTAATGTTTTATTATTAGTTATATAATAATGATAATAATAATGGTAATAATAATAATTGTAATAATAAAAATATTATTTATTATTATGATTAGTAGTAGTAGTAGTAGTAGTAGTAGTAGTAGTAGTAGTAGTAGTAGTACTAGTAGTAGTAGTAGTAGTAGTATTAATAATAACTATTACTGCAACTACTTTAACTACTCACAGTTGTAGTAGTGTACGTATTTGAGTTTTTGCATTATGTTAGTTTTTGGATTATGAAATAATACAACTATTATTGTGGTTATTGTTGTTGTAATTACAACTAATATGAGTAATTATTATTAGTAGAAGTAGTGGTAGAAGAAGTAGTTGTAGTGTTATTTTAGTTTTGTTCTTGTTGTTGTTGTTGTTGTTTACACTAATAGGTCCACTAATAAATAATGAACCGCTTTCATTATTTAATATTCTTGGATTGCCTTATTTTTATGTATGCAAACAAAAAAACTATTCTGTCTCCAGGAGAAGAGCAAAATAACTTTATGTTGGGGTTGTGTAAGCTGTATTGTGTTTGTGTGTTCAGGCTTTTTCGTGTTCCTGGCCATGGCCGTGTACACGGGAGTGACTATGAATTATTATGGTAAACGCTACGGCAGCTGGCGCTTCTCCTGGTCCTACATCATCGGCTGGGTGGCTGTGGTGCTCACCTTCTTTTCAGGTTACCTTCACACACGGCCACCACCATTTATTCTGCACACACTCGATTCTCTGTCGTGCCAAGTGGAGGAGAGTGCGCTCCGTGCCTGAGCGTCCCTCTCTCTGATTGATTGCTTTAAGCTGAAATGGCTTCTCTTATCCCCTCTTTGTTGCAGGTATTTTCTATATGTGTGCCTACCGGATGCATGAATGCCCCAGAAGCCCGGCTCCACACTAGGCGTCAAGATGAGATGATGAAGGATAAAACCATCCAACACGGGGTTTGGAGGAATAAAACTGTCACAGAAATAAAGAATCTTGGATGCAAGTTGTGTGTGTGTGTGTGTGTGTGTGTGTGTGTGTGAGAGAGAGAGAGAGAGAGAGAGAGAGAGAGACAGACAGACAGAGAGACAGAGAGAGATTGTGCCTGTTTACTCCTATGTAATGTGTTACTGGAGATAGGCCAGAACATCCATAAACACAGCCAAAAGCCTCACCCTGGAGATGATCTGTGAGGAGTATTCACACATTTACCCTTTCAAAACCACAGATACACAGCTCCAATCCTCACATCAGCATCTTCACAGCCAGTACTCAATATTTCTGAACCACCCAGCTGCTCAACTCTAGATAAAGCAGTGCATTTTAGCTTTTGAGAGTAAACAAAGCGCTAGTCATTTCAGACCCCTGCTGTCAGCTGTCTTGGTTTATAAATACAAAAAAAAAAAAGTCAGAATATGTCTCGGAGAACAACAGCGAGACTTTTTCCACTTAGAGATAAAACGCAGCGTGTCAGATGGGGTCTTTTCGTCAGCTAAGCATGAGATGCACCGGCTAGTAACTCCGCAATCCTCTTAGAGGAAAGGCAGCACACACTCCCCATTTCACTTTGATTAAATGGCTGTTTAAAGCAGCTTAAGTGCACAGACTCCATCCAGCATCCCAGTAAAGACCATCTCATCACCATTACTTCATTTACTTTCTCATTTTGCCTTAAAAGCAACTAGTTATCTCCATTCGCGCATAAGCAGGCTTGGTTTTATTCCCAGCTCCCGATCCCAATCACAAGATCACTATGAGGCAGTAACACACAACAAGCATCACTATAAGACAGAAGCACACAAACAACACATCACTATGAGGCAGTAACACACAATAAACATCACTGTGAGACAGTAACACACAAACAACACATCACTATGAGGCAGTAACACACAACAAACATCACTGTGAGACAGTAACACACAAACAACACATCACTATGAGGCAGTAACACACAACAAACATCACTATAAGACAGTAACACACAAACAACACATCACTATGAGGCAGTGGCATGCAGGAATTTGGCAGTAACACAATGTCACTGTAAGTCAGTAACGCAGGAGAAGGGGAAGCTCAGGGAAAACCTCCCTATGTGTCAGGAACACAGGAGACATGTCACTAAGAGACTTGAACATGGGGAAATGTTTAATGTGATAGTACCACACTGGAAACCTCTCTATGAAGCAGTCACATCACTATGTGAAACATGACTATGTCGCAATAACAAATGGTACATGTAACTATGAGGCAGAAATACATGAAAACATCATAATAAGGCAGCATCACATGGGAAACATCACTATGAGACGGTGACAAACGGGAAGTGTCACAATAAGACAGTAACACAAGGAATATGGCTATAAGGTAGTGACACAGAATGAGGCATTAACACAGGGATAAACATCACTATGAGGCGATATCAAATGGGGAACTTAACTTTGGAGCAGGAACAGGAAATGTCATCATAAAGCAGTAACACAGAGGAACACAGGAGATGCATCACTATCAGGCAATAACAAATATGAAACATAACTATAAGTGACACATGGGAACCTCACTATGAGGCAGTAACACACATGAAACATTACTATGAGGCAGTAACAAATGGGAAAAATCAGTATGAGGAAGTAACACACAGGAAACATCACTATGAGGCAGTAACACACAGGAAACATCACTATGAGGCAGTAACAAATGGGAAAAATCAGTATGAGGCATTAACACAGGGGAAATGTCACAATGAGGTAGTATCAAAATGGTAACATCATTTTGAGACAGTGACATAGTGCAAATGTCACTATGAGGCAGTAACAGAGGAGAATGTCACAGTGAGAAAGTAACCACAGGGGACACATCGCTATGAGGCAGTGACAGAAGAGAAGCATCATAATGAGGCAGTAACCCATTTGGAATATCATAATGAGGCCATAACATAGGGGGGATTTCATCATGAGGCAGTTACACAGGGGAAATGTCACTAAGAGGCAGTAACACACTGAAAATGTCACTATTAGGAACTAACACACAGGAAATGTCATTATGAGGGACACAGGGGAAACATTGCTGTGAGCCAATAATATATGGGGAATATTTTTATGGGGCAGATAGTTTTTTCCTAAGCAACTTACAATATGGGGAAACACTTAAGTTTCAGGACAGTGTGTGAGCAAGAGGAGACTTCTAAGGGCTAATATCTTTCTGTAAAATTAGTGCAAAATGTACATTAGGCGACAAGATGCTCTCTGAACCAATGAGTCTTCAGGAGATTCTTGAAGCTATGAAGGGACTCTTGTTGGCTTAGGTAGCTCATTCCAGCGGTGGGGAACCCCCAAAACAAAAAGTCTGGACTGGATTTGCCTTGTGTGTAGGGATGACAGAACCAGACGAGGGGTAGGAATGAGTAGGAACATGAGGCTGAATGATATGATTAAGGTAGCTGGGTGCTGACCCAGATGTCACCTTGTTGGCAGGAGTTAGTGATTGGCCATGGGAGGTCAGTGTACAAGGAGTGATTTTCCCAATGTTGTAAAAGGTGAAGCGACATGACCGAGAGGCAGAGAACTAGCTGGTCATCAATCATGACACTCAGGTTTCTCACCACCTTGGATGGGGTGATGAGTGAAGAGACAATTTTTATAGTTATTTTGATGGACAGAAGGTTTGATTGGGATAACAAGAAGGTCTGTCTTGGCAGGATGTACCTGTAGGTGGCGATCCTTCATCCATGTGGATATGTCTGATAGACAAACTGAGATGCATGCCAAGATGGTTTGGTCATCTGGTGGATAGGACAGGTCTAACTGTGCATCATCAGCAGAGCAGTGATAGGACAGCCAGAGCCACGAGAGCAAATAACCAAGCCCAAGAAGGTGGTGTAAACTGCAAAGGGTAGGGGCTCCAGGACTGAATCTTGGGAGGACTTCAGTGGACAGTTGATGGGCTGGAGATGTTCGACCCAACCATGATACCTTGAATGAACGCCCAGAGAAGTAAGACTGGAACCATGAATGAGCTCTGCCATAGACGCCCTTGTTTGAGAGTATGGATAGGAAGATGTTGTGATCAGCTGTATCAAGGGCAGCTGATAGAGCCAGAAGAATAAGAACTGAGGACTGACCTGCTGCATTTAAAAACTTCAGCCACTGATAACAGAGCCATGTCAGTGAAATGGCCAGTCTTGAAACCAAACTGGTTTGGATCAAGGATGTCATTCTGAGAAAGGAATTCTGGGGAATATCATTTTGAGGCAGTTACTGAGGCATTAAAACAAAAGAATGATTACCACTAGGCAGTAACAAATTGGGAATGTCATTATGAGAAGAGAGGGCAGTACTATGAGGCAGTAAAAAATAGAAAAATCATAATGAGGTTACACAAGAGAAGTATCACTATGAGGCAGTAACACCTAGGGAATGTGGCTATGAGGCGGATGCACACAGGAAACATCACTATGAACCACATTGAGGAATATCTCAGTATTACGTATAACAACATTCCAAGATTGTGATCTTCGCTTTAAATGTGTGTTAGAAGTTCGGTTAGCACTGGTTTAATTGTTTGGTGTTGTTTAAAATAGCAATATTGTAAGTGAACACATTGGTACATTCCTTGTTCAGCGATGTGCAAATGAGATTAGAAAAAGCCTACTTTATTTCTTTCTTTCAGCTTTTGGTCGCTAAATCCAGAACTTTCTGTATATTCCAGACGGAACGAAACACGGTAACTGTCCAGTTTAACTGCTCGTTACAGTTTAGCTCACACTAAACGTTGGAATGGAAATAGCACTTCGAAAACGATTTAAGCACCTTTTAGGGTCGTTTTCATTTTTGTAACAGTCATTGCTACATACTGAAGCCATGGTTTTATTTTAATAACGACACTGTAGCCAATTTCATTTTCAGACACTTGATTGGCTGAAAACTCAAGACAACCTCCATTTCATGCCCCACCCTCTATGCATACGAAAACTCCAGAAGATTTTCTTCCAGACACACACACACTACCACACACACGTGTCTGATCCAGCATCTCTCTGGCTTGAATAAGAAGATTGAAACTGGGTCTAAAGCTGTGGTACTTTACTGACTCTGCTGTAGGAGACTGCCTTTAATAGCCTGTCCGTTTCTGGACGCTGCTGCCACCAAGGAGAGCTTGTGTGGTGAGGAGTGAGGACAGTAATCTAAAACCCAGTTAAACAGAGCTAATCAGAAAATCCTCCCCAACGCCCTAATAGCGCCACATTCACTCCTGCATCTCTCATTTTTTTTTAACGTAACCTGTAATAGTTACATCAACTCTAGAGCCAATGTGAACAAAATTTGAAGGGTAGCAGAAAACACGTTGCGAACTGACGAATAATTGGCCAGGAGTGGACCTGTTGTATGTTATCTTGTCCTGTAAATTATTGTATTGCTGCTATTGCGTTTTTCTTGGCTCTGTTCAGTCCCGTCCCGCACTGGTGTATTCTCGTGTTGTTCTGTTTTTGTCCTTTGTGGTGTTTGTTTTATTGTTCTTGTGCACCCTGGTCCTGAAGGAGCATTATTACTTTTCAATATGTACAGTGTGTAAATAGTTAAAATGACAATAAACACTTATGTCAGGACATATGTTTCGCACCTTGCTCTAGCTGATTTGTTTAAAAAGGGCTGAATTCAGGTTACCTAAATACCACCTAAATACTGGTAATTGAAACTAGATTATTTCAGTGGCAGAATATTTAGTATAGTATATTTAGGTTTTAACTATATGCCCCACACCGAGTCGACTGCACCTTAAATTTCGTTGTTCACTGGAAGAGTGACAATAACAATAAAGATTTATTTAATCTCATACTAACTATGCATGTGAGAATCTATACGTGGAAACGTGTTTATTAGCAACTAACAGATCAAACGGGAACCTTCTCTGCCGCATTTCACACATTGTACTGACTACATATATGTATGTGAGAAATAAAGAATCTTGAATTGCGTACATTATACACACACCACACCCTGACCATATCTGGATCCACTTTGGTGTTTGTGGTTAAAAAAACAGGCAGTCAAAGTGCGCTCTGGAGTCTGCAGAGCCTCCTAAAACGGACGAGACGGGTGTGTGTGAATGAGCTCGGTGTGGAGGAGCTTTGTGCGCCCCATAGGGAGCTGCCCTCCCTCTCTACCCCGGCCCCTATAATTAATCCATAAAGCACTAATTCTGTTCCCCGCCCCGCCGCGGCGCTATTGGCTGAACGCGGATCCCGGCGGTTTCCCCTCAGCCTGGATAAATAGTAATGTACCTGAGGGCGGACAGCCTTTCTCCAAGACCTGTCCAGCGTTCTGTCTGTCTTCAGGGTGGAGCTGCGGAGTGACAGAGGCGGAGTGTCCGGGTGCGGGCGCCTCTTGACAGGGATGAGTGGGAACTACACGGCGGCCGGTGCCCACATGCCTGCCCACCGGGCAACGTCCTTCTTCATCGAGGACATCCTGCTGCACAAGCCAAAGCCCCTGCGGGAAGCCTTCCCGTCGCCCTTCTCGGGGTCTCTGGCCTCCAGAATGCCCCTGCTGGAGTATGGATACCCCATCATGCCCACCCCCATCCTCGCTCCACATCCACACCACCCTCTCCACAAAGCCGAGCACCATCCCTACTTCTTCACCCCGGGTAAGGGCTTGGGGCCTGCAGGAGGGAGGTTGGGGGTCCTATGGTGAAGGGTCGGGAGGTAGTCCATGGTGGCAGATTTGACAGAGTGGAGTCTGGATTGATGTAAAGACAGCTTTATTTCATCCAAGGTTTTGGGAAACAAGGTTTATTCCTAACAGTGGAAACAGGCTCTCCTTCTTCAACACAGATCTTTTACTGCACTATCACGAGGCACAAAAACAATTTAAATATACGCGCGTACAAAACAACGAGTATAATTTAAAATGTTTTTAATTTTATTTTACAGCTTTCTTTCACAGCTTTACAATTCGAATCCGTCGATACTTCAGAATACCACAGGACATATAAAACAGAGTTCCTGATTTATTGACGTAAACGGTGCATTTATTTTCATTTGATTTATTTGCGTTTTTTAATCATTTATTTTTTCTCATTGATATAATAATAATAATAATTGTTGTTGTTGTTTTTACATAGTTGTATTTTTAAAACTACTACCACAACTACTGTTTATCGTTATTATTAAAAGAATTGTTATTATAATGGTTATTGTTATTCGTGTATGATTTGGGGTTAACTTTATTATAGATGCTGTTATTATTGTTTGTTATTGATAGTGTAATTGCTGTTATTATTGCTGTTATTATTGTTGTTGTTAATGTTTTTTCCTGCTCCTGTAGGGATGCAGATGCCCTCGTTGTTTCCTCCTCACCCCGAGCTGCCTGGGAAGCACTGCAGGCGCAGGAAGGCTCGCACCGTCTTCTCGGACTCTCAGCTGTCAGGTCTGGAGAAGCGCTTCGAGCTCCAGAGGTACCTGTCTACCCCGGAGCGCGTGGAACTCGCCACAGCGCTCAGCCTGTCCGAGACACAGGTACACACACACACACACACACACACACACACACACACACATTATAATGCACTGCACTGAATGTTTGAGTTGTTGTGACCCAGGTGTGTCGTAAAAGAATAAAACGTGACCGCCCGAGGTCTTTAAATCATATTTTATTTTTAAGATATTATGGGTTCTGACAACACATAATAACAAATGGATGCGTTTGTTGTTGTTTGCTTTCTGTTTTTACAATTGCAAATTAAACTGCAAGAATATTGTTACGTTTACATTTATGTTTACGGCATTTAGCAGACGCTCCTATCCAGGGCGACGTACATAAGTGCTTAAGTAGTCCACTATTCTTAAACCTGTAAAGCTATACTTAAATCAACAGCTATCGAATTAAAATTGAGTACGCTATTAATTGTTTAGGTACTTATTTATTAGCGTAGGCCACTGCTTTTATTTGGTTATGTATATATTTAGATAGGATATTTATTTATCTGTGTACTTATTTTCAGGTACTAATTTACTTTGGTATATGTTTCTTTAGATACGTATTTATCTCGATACTCATTTATTTAGGCAGGCTAGTTAATTATTTGGTTACCCATTTGTCTATTTACTAATTTGTTTATTTATTTATTTATTTAGCTAGGCCAATATTTCTCTATATTTACCTTGGTTATTATTTTTTCAGGGCTTTATTGCTCTTCTTTTTTCCTTTAATGGTTTTCTTTATTTAGGTCTGTTTCTTTACATACGTATTCATCAGTGACGTATTTAATTATTTAGACAGTCATTTCTAGGTACTTACTTATTTAGGTTTTTATTTCTTTAGTTATCTTTATTTTTGCTTGGTTCTGATTTACTCAGGGGTTTATTGCTTTAGGTTCTTATATATCAATATACTGATATTTTTATTTACTGGTTTAATTCATTATATAATTTATAAGTGGGTAAGTTTGGTGTATACCGTTTTATTTTACTTCGGTATTTAGTTCTTTAGATAAGTATCTAGGTTCTGATTTGTTTAGGTATTTAATTCTATGGATACACATTTGTCCATTCTATCTGTACCCATTTATTTAGATATCTATATATTTAGGTGCATGTCATTATTTATCTTGGTAATGTTTTATTCAGGGATTTACTGCTTTAGGTTCTTATTAATCAGGTACTGCTTGATTTTGGCATTAATTGCTTTAGGTTTTTATTTATCAAGGTACCGAATATTTTGTGGCATTTATTGTTTTAAGCATCCTTTCTTTATTTATCTTGGTTCGGATTTATTTATTTAGCATCTTAGTTATCAAGGCATGATGCATTTATTTCTTTAGGTGTCCTTTTTTCTATTGGCTCTGATTATTAAAGGATTATTTGATATTCGGAGATTAATTGTTTTAGGTGCTTATTTATCAAGGTACTGCTGCATTTAGGTATTTATTTCTTTAGGTATCCTTGTCTTTATCTTGGTTCTGATTATTTAAGGATTATTTGATATTCGGGGATTAATTGCTTTAGGTTCTTATTTATCAAGGTACTGATGGATTTAGGGATGTATGCACTGGTTTGATGGATTATACATGGGTTATTAGTGGGCGAGCTGGTAAAGCGTGTTTGTGCATGTGCAGGTGAAGACGTGGTTTCAGAACCGCAGGATGAAGCACAAGAAGCAGCTGAGGAAGACGCAGGAGGAGCAGAAGGCGCCCGGAGAGCCGCTGGAGCGGGGCGCGGAAACGTCAAGCGAGAGCGAGCAGGAGAGGAGAGGAGTGGAGGGCAGGAGGAGCACGGACCCATTCACCCTGGAGGAAAACGAGGACGAGGTGGACATCGAGGAGGACATCTGCTCTCCTGAACATTTACTATAGACCTGCTAAACCACACGCACGCGCGCGCACTGTACATACTAATTACTGCGAGTTTAGATAGGAAATTCTATTTAGTTTTTTTCTGATTTATTTGTTTGTATATAAGGCAGCCGTCTAAAGCTGTTTTCTGAAGCGCTTTGAATGAGATGCATTATGGGCTGAGTGACTTTAGGTGGGATGGACTTTCCCTGTCTTAAAGTAATGCATGTTTATAATAAATTATTATTATTATTATTATTATTATTATTATTATTATTATTATTATTATTATTACTACTGATGCCTTTGATCACTCGGTTAACTGTTTGAAAGGTCGACTGTAATGACGCTCTATGTAAATATGGGGGGTGGGGGGAGTTTAGTAAATATTCTATAAATCTGTAAATAGAAGCGTGATATTTAGCACTTGTTTGATGAACACTGGATCAGCCAAGTTTCTCTTACACTGTGTCGCCTTTCCCATTTCACCCTTTGCATTATGTTCAAAACACACCAATGTTCAAATACTGTACAGTGAAGGAATTATCAAAAAAACACTTTGTTGCAAACATAAGCCATGTCTTTCTTTTTTATCTACACTCCGTGTATTTCACAAACAGTCCACAGTAAGGAAAAATATTATTATTCCACTAATACTACTATCATCAATACTGCATCTGCTGTTATTGCTTCTAGCACGTTTTTATACACTAATAGTCTGCTACTACTATTGTCAGGACTGCTTTCTTTTTGGCAATAACACACACGGAATCCTGGTTTGAGCATTGATATCATTCGAAACGTTTTTAAGATACAAAGTATAGCCTGCATTTGATGATATTTATTACATTAACATAGTCAGAATATAAATGTATTATTAAATGTATCCATTGCTTAACATCAGCTTGCTTTGGCTGGGTAAATCTGGAGCTGCTGCTAACAAAAGGAAACTAAATTAGTTACTAAACGTAATACAAGGAATGCTGTAATGGCATTTTATGATTCTTCTTTAAATACTATTGCTGTAATTGTTAAAGTAGTTTTCACAATGGTCTGAATTTGAGCTTTATCAAATGATTACACTCTATCTGCTCAAACCCACACGTTCCACTTCATTGATTAATAATAATAATAATAATAATAATAATAATAATAATAACAATATCAACACTAATGATAAATAATAATATGAAGAAGAATAACAACAACAACAACAACAACAACAACAACAACAACAACAACAATAATAATAATACACCATTAAACAATTTATTATTCAAACAAAATTACTCAGTTTAAATGGAGATGAACAAAAACCACGAAGCTGGTAAAATACACAAAATCTAAAAATCTAGTAAACTACACTGTCTGAAGCCATGGCTAGAACAGTCCAATTCAAATAAGTGTAAAAAGACATGCATGAGTGCTACAACATGGTAAAGCCCACTACATGATCACCAGCGCTACATGATATTAATACACTCTTAATTTTAAAGCAGACTAAATGGATGGTTGCCTACATTTGTACCTGTTGCACTGATTTTAATTGCAAACAACATGCTAATATCAGAAAAGTGATCTGTAAACATTTCAGCTGTAGAGATGTATATCCGTGCATTACTGGAGGCATACAGAGCCAAGGCTTCTTCACAGTCATATCCAAAAGCTTACGAACAGAACATATTTCCACGATATGTCCAAAGGTTTGCAGACAGCTGCTTATCCAGTGTTTTTTTTTTAATGAAATTACGAGGATCCCTTTCTCGCTGCACTAATAGCTTCTATTCTTCTGGGAAGGCTTAATACTAGATGTTGGAACACTGCACTAATAATTTGATTGCATTCAGCCATGAGAGAGGTCATGTACTGATGTTGGGTGGATAGTGAAACACAAACACCACTCCAACTTGATCCATCACTCTAGGTGATGTGGTTCCACAGCTCCACAGCATAAGTCTAAGGAGCTTTATATCCCTCAGCATGACCAGTGGACTTTTGTGCGTCTGCTAAAGAGCGTGCCATTCAGCAGTTCTTTATCTATGGTGATTAACAAGCAATGTGTGTCTTAAAGTAGCTAAATTCAGTAATTAGGAGGAGTGTCTGGAAACTCTTGGACATACAGAGTACGTCAGCCACCACCTCTACCAGCCGTTAGGGTCCTTACAGTATGATCATGTGCAGCAAGCATTCATGTGGAGTGTTTATCCTAATGGGGCTGGAGATGCGTGCTGCATTTACACCCTTTTTGCAGTGTTTGTAGAAAGGGATTCTGGTTCAGAGAGGGAGAGAAAAAAAAATGATGAGAATAGGTTGTGTGGAAGGTGATCAATTAAAAGATTAAGCGGTTTGCGGCGCGTGGCTCCATCAGCTCATTGGCAGGGCTCTGTCAAGTCCTTCAACAGCGCCCACATCAAAGCCGTGCCTCAGAAAAGGGATGCTAATTCACAGCCTCCTTCAATGAACCGATTTCTATGGCAGCACTGAGGGGCAAAAAATAAATAAATAAATAAAGATGCAGAGAGGGCAGCGTCCCTCATTAATTCAAAAAGGTCCAGCATTGATTAGGCTCGCTTCAGAGGCTTAACGCTGAAAAACACAGAGCATCAAAGCACACATGATGGGTTAAATAGAGGCTATAATCTAATTAAAATATTACATACGAGTAAATAGCTCTTTGATAACGATCTAAAGCTTCCATTAAAGAAATAGGTGCTCGAGATTGTTTTATCGGGGGGAAATTATCACTTTAAAAAATACAGAAAGCAAGTTTGCCTGCTCTAATCAGGCTGGCTTCAAAGTGCCATCCTTATTCGACCCATTTTATGTCTCCCGCTCTCTCTCTCAGTTAAAGAAAAGGGCAGAGGAAAGTGGAAATAATCAGAGTAATGGGCAGGAACTGGCTGAAAAATAGCACAGTGCTCCCCATTATCAGTGCAGCCAGGTGTGTTTATGAGATCGCTGCTCGTGTTAAGAGATCTATTGAAACATGGAGAATGACAGCATGATACCTTGCGTAGGAAAAACAGCATATTATTTACAACATTTTTGGCTCTATACATTTATTATAAAACTAAGAAAAATGTCACATATATTGGTACCAAATAATGATTCATTAATTTATTAATGATTAACAACATACAGCTATTTATCCAGACATAATCAGAATATTTCTCGATTATTATTCCGTACTTGTGGACAGACGATTACGTAAAATTAGGTGAAACAAATTCTAAATTCACACAAATGTTCTCACAGTGCATTCTGTTCAAGGTTAAGGGCATTCTAAAAGGAGTTAAATGAAGAAATCTTTTGTTATTCTCAAAGCTCATAATATTCAGTCCAATGAACCAGATCATTTTGTATTCAGAAGCTGCTTATAAGCTTGAGTGTCACGGATCAACGCAACGGCTAACTGTTCAGTGGGTGTTAACAGACGGTGTGGATGAAGCAGCGTGGAAAGTGATGAAGCGTGCAACCGCCTGTTTCTCCTGCTCGTGCCGTATCCTCAGCCTCTCCAGAGCATCCATCTGGGAGGGATCCACTCCTAACTGGAGATATGCAGAGTGCTCAAGCACGCTCTCACTTTCACTCTTCTCTTTGGGTTTCTCCCTCCACTGTTGAGGTATTTTGGGCTTTGCGATGGTTTTAGCATATTCCAAAGCCTGGACAAAGTTTTAAAATGAATTAAATCAATCCAAGGATTTCAACCATTTCACTTATTAAGGTTAACTCTTTCAGACATGCTTCAAATTTCACCTTATCGGACCTTCTGACGCACGTAATTTGTGACGTTATCATTTTTGATTGTAATAGCACTTATGATTAAAAATCCAGATTAGCACTCAGTAAACACTATACACAAGAATAAGAAAACACATACAAAAAAACACATACAAAAAGGGTATTGACAAGCCAGAGAATCTTTTAAAATTCAGTGGTAATTTGAGAAAATTAGAGCGACAGAATTATTTTGATATGAGGAACTGTGGATGAATACATCAATGTACAGTACATCTCCTGGCATTAGGTTGTTCACAAAATATAAAAATGTTAAGACACAATATAACCAACAAAATGCTCTGAGAAGCTAAAGAAACAATTTTTTCTGCACATTTACTCTCATTTGAAGAAGCTGAAAACTGAAGATGGAGGGGAAGGACTCACACTGACAAGCCTGGGTTTGCTAGTAACTCAGTATCACTAGTTTTTAAAAAAACTGCACCACTTTCATACTACTAACACCGTGGAATTTTGTCCTGGCAGCTTGATATGATAAAGCAACGCTCATATATATATCAGCATTTTAACTCTAAACACAGTACTTATTTAGATTTAAAATCTATGTGCAGTTATGAGCTAATGACCAACAGATCTGCTCCTGTGGGACAGACTCTACCACACTGTATGGTAGAGTTGGCATGGCCTTTTTTAGGGCTGTCTCACCTTGTTCCTGGGAATGGCGCTCTTGTTGTCGCTGCCCACCGGGTTCCTTGCCGCCTGAAAGGGAATCCTACTTATCTTCTTGTTCTGTTCGCGGATCACATTTGAATACAGCTTCTGTTGTCTAATTTTCTCAGCCTGACAGTGGTGAGAGAGAGAGAGGCATATTACAAAAGGGGGGTTTAATTACCTAAGCCGTTTCTCCCTTAAGGCCTCTCGCCCTCATTGTGCGTCTCTCTCAGAGGCCTCTCCACTGCAGCAAACAAAACCAAATAAAACTCATCATCTCCGTGGAACCAGTGTCAAACACAAATCAGATGCTGCCTCACTGAAACACGTCTGAAATCAGATTCATTGAAGGATTTACCATTGGTGACAAAAGAAAAACAGAAAAATGCTCCTCTCCAAGGCCTACATTCATTAGGTTTGTAAATTCCTTTCTGTTCCGTTTAGAAGGAAGAAAGTCTTTCACATTCGTGAGTGAAAGGACAGACACCTCAAAACCACTTGGTTGCTGAAAATAGCTGTTAGGGATTAGCAATACCAACATGAAGGAAAGGGGAGTGCATATCTCAATTAGGCACATGTAATGATAGGCTCTCCTGCGATGCTTTTGACAGACATTAAGGTATTACAGTTCTTACCATGTTCTCATCAATAGTAGATGGACCAAGACCTCCCAGGTTCACCTCCTGTTTCAAGCCCCTGTAGTCCTTCAGCGTGTATGCCTGACATACAGTTAAAAAAAATAGCCGTTTTAATATCTGGGAAACATAATCACAGAAACAAAACCTACCTTTTAAATATACTGTCTAAAACCCAGTGCCCCTGTCCAACATTACTTCATCTCTCCAAAGTCTGCCCTCATAAAGTCTGTAAATCATAAATGTTAAACATTTCTAGTGGGTGAAAGAGAGAGAGAGAGAGAGAGAGAGAGAGAAAGAGAAGCTATGACATATTGGAGAAGTAAGCAGTTAATCCGTTATGGACGTCTAAGGTGCACTCGAGCAGCAATCCACAAGCCCTCCCAAACAAAAGGGGCTAATCAGTCCAGATCGGGCCGGCTCCTTCAGGCTCTAGGGCCAGTCTTGGATCAGCCTTTGGTCATGGACACTGCGGGACGGCTGTTTCTTTCACTGATCTGTTCCCCCTGGGCTGCAACACTAGCTGTTTTACAAATTTATCCTCTAATCCTATGAGACATGACGGCGGACACGGTGAGGTGAAGAGAAGAAGCAATCTGCTTTATGGCGTAAGGACAACTTAATCCCGACATGGTGTCAACTGGATGTCTTCCATGACATAATGACCCCTCAGTGGCGCTGTGTGCATTTACTGAGCAGTTTGTTTTATTTGTTTAATAGCATTATTATAATATTAACAAGTGTGTCTACTCTGGCTGTACATTATTTTCTTTTGAATGAATGGCAACATATCTCTATCCACAAGATCTCTGAAGGTATAAATGAAAGCTCTACTGTAGTTGCCTGTTGTTTTCTGTAAACAGCTGTTCTTCTGGAGTTATCTGTTTTTTTCTCTACATGTGAATGGCTGCTCGCATTACCTGACACGCTTCCTTGGCATACATGTGAGCTCTAGTTATTTGGTGTAATTGCTTGGAGCATATGGAAGCTTTAGATCTCTGGAATTTTTGCTGTGTGTGTGGCTACTCTAGCTGCGTTGTATTCTTGTTGGTAACTGAATCTGTTTCTCTGTGGGCCCCACCTGCAGACCTCATGCAGGCACAGGACAAAGTGGCCATCGTTAAATGCAAATGAGAACCTCAGCAGACGTGCCCAGCAACATGGAGCTTAATCACCGTATCCTTTAATTCACTTCAGGATCATGGTGACCTTCCCTTATATCATCATGTCGTAGCAATTAAAAGCACCTTCATTTACTTATACACTTAACCTGCAGAACTACAAACAGACATAATTATCATTTTAAAATGTGTCATGATTGTTGTGGCAACTCTCACACTAATATCCAATTTAGTGCATTAAGCCATTAAAACAGGTTTATTACTAGATTGTTAGTTTGTACTTTACATCATGCAGACCCCTCATGAGTTGTAAAAAATATCCAGATAAACCATTCTTATTCATTTTTGTGTATTTTTGAGTGACTGCATCATAATAATAACACTAGTACCATACCATTATGCCATAATAATAACAGTCTAACAGACATACATCAATATTTCACATTTGATTCACACACACACACACACACACACACACACATACACACACACACACACACCTTATAAGTTTTACTCTTGAGTTGTCTTTGTTTTTCCAATTGTCCAAGATACCCTTCCAAACTGCTCCTATGTAGAGCATTTGGAGTTGGTTCCTTTCTGTCATTGCACAGCTCTGTGTCACTGGCGTTTGACCTGCCAATAGGGGGCAGCACTGCAAAGCCTCTGTTGTATGTTTTGAGGGTGTCAACAGAATCTCTTCCTTCCTCATCAAACAGCATCACCTCAGGAGCAATCCTTGAAAGAAAGACACAAATCTTATATATACACATGTAAAACAAACTACTGCCAATACTACATCAATAAGAGTCCTTGCTAATGTATGATCATCATTTCGAAAACGAGAAAAGGTTTCCTTAACAGATCTTTGATGAAAAGAAGTAAAGAAGGTTCTGTGTTATTTCCTTATAAATGCATCTTATTGTCTGTAATGTTAATTACAAAACAGTGTCAGTCTAGGGTGTAGGCGATTTTTCTTCAGTTCATATTGATGTAATGACAGATTTGATGCATTTATTAATTTTGACTAATTCTTTTGTGTTTATTGTCTTCTTATGATTGTTGTTATGATTCAGTTAAAAGACAATTTCTTTAAGTTTTTGAGCCAACATTCCAGGCCTTAACAGAAAGCCTCTTTTCTACAGTACAGTGGAGTGGCCACTATGACCATGGTGTCCACCACAGTAAAAAAAAAACAAGAAAATGGATTTTGATTTAAACCATTAGAATTACACGATTCCTTTTTCCTTGTTGAAGAATAGTGCTGCACAGAATTGTATGCACAGTTCTACCAGCATGCTACTAGCAAACCAACAAACCAGGTGCTACCAACAAATTCATCTAGTGTCTTGTTGCTTTTTATACATGCTGTGGTATGTGACAAGTGAAAAGATGGATGTATATAAACGAACATACAACTAAATCCTCGGACATATGCAATTTATATGGATAAAAGAGTAATGAGTAAAAAATTGGGTTTTACATGTCATCTACTGTAAAAACACTTGCATTAAACACACTGGTTGTAGGTTCAACTTTCACATTGTAACAAGCTAATTAACTGGTTTTCTGAAAATAAAAATGAACTGATGTGAAACTTTTTGTTATTTTGTTATTACATGAAATAATTTGGAGCTGCAAAGCTTGAAATAATATAAACCACAATACTGCAGTATAAAGTTTCCACTGTATCTCCATCCTCAGTCAAAATGCAGAGGTGGACAAACCACTGATTGGAACAATATTTTCTCTGATGTGCTCTGAGAACTGGACAAAGCCTGCTTGGAAAGAAAACTGTTTTTCCTCTATACACAAAGTCTATTCTTTGATTTTTTTTCTCACTTTTTATAAAATGGACAGATGTAGTTTTAAAGCAGTGCCACATTCATAGCCATTGTAAAATACTTTATATCCACATATGACTCCTTACATTAGTTAAATTGTCTATTTATGTACCAAGGACTTACACTGTTTGGTGGAAGGGTTGTGAATAATATGTAAGTGTAAGTGGCAATCTGGTCATATGTGAACACACCACAGCACACAGTGTGAACAGCACAAAATACTTCCTCTGCATTTAACCCATTCAC
>JBBPDB010000036.1:7115004-7128274 GCA_037974465.1 Brachypetersius altus | reverse complement strand
CTCTGTGTGGCCAGTCAAGTTCTTCCACACTGAACTCCTCCAGCATGTCTTTATGGAGCTCGCTTTGTGCACTGGAATACAGTCGTGCTGGAATAGAAAAGATTCTTCCCCAAACTGTGTCCACAAAGTTTAAAGCATGGCATTGTGTAAATGTCTTGGTACGCTGAAGCAGTACGACTGAATTTATTAATTAAGAGGTGTGTCTAAGACTTTTGTCTTCAGCACGAATTGGAATGTGAGTAGGAAATTAAGGGAAGTACTAATGGGGTTGAAACTGAGTTTTACACTGAAGAATTGCTTTGGAGAAACTAATGACATTCTTATAAATAACAAGCCCTTTTTTCCAACCACAGATAAAAGCAAAGAAGAATTTAATTAATATAAAATGAAGACGACTTGAGATGTGCAACAACAGCAAATATTTATTAATAACAATATAAAAATAGAGATTTGTAAAAAAATATATATATACAGTACATATTCACATATATATACACTCTTTCATGAAAACATGTAGCCAACATATCAATTGTGCAACAAGAGGTTTTACTTTTTTAAACATACAAGCACCTTCAGGCCAGCCAAAGTGCGACTTTGTCGATTTAGTCAAGACAAAACAGTCACAAATGTTAAAGTTCAGTCTCTCTGACGCACGATTTCAGCACTGTGTGATTTACTTTTTGTGGTTTTTCATCAGGCACTTCTACAGAGGCAGGTGGAGTCCTTGTTCCACTTGCTGCTGCTTCCTCCACTTTGTACTTTGTGAAGCTTGTGTTCATAAGCCCTAAACAGAGACAGAGAGAGAGAAAGCGAGGAGTTTAGTTACAATGATTTGGAGAAAACATTTATGATCTGTGATGTGTCTGGTTTTGGAAACCTGAAGTTTGTACCTCGTCCTCTCTGTTGCTGATTCTGTTTCTGCTTCTCTTCGTTGCTGGATTTTGATCTGCTGCTCTCCACTGACTGATCAGTTTCTTCATTCTCTGTTGTTAGAAGTAAAACATAAAATTAGGGGAAGTTCATCTTTAAATAGTCATTCATAGATACAAGGTAAATCCATTCTAGGGACAAGACTGAGATCATCAGTTTCAGTCCTGGAAGGCTGGAGTCCAGCATAGTTTGGTGATTTCCCTGCTCAAAGGCCCCTGATTCAACTCATCATTTATTTACTATATTTAGTTGCCATGTTTCAGTGGGAAATTTTCCAAACTGCCCTGGACTTGGGCCCTTCGGGACCCCTTGTGTACGATACATTATTTAGCACTTTTTATTGACTTTTTATTATACGTTTGTCTTCTGTTCTTCTGTGTGAGAGCTGTTACCTTGTTTCCAGGCTATGTGTGCCCTCCTTAGACGCTGGAGGAAGAAAGCAATCACAACAATCAGGCCGATGATGAGGCATGTGACCAGCAGCACTAGCAGCACTGAACTTCCCCTTTCACTCCGTTTGTGTTCATATTCTCCAGCTCCTAAAAACACAATCATAGGTTATTGTCTTTGAAACATATCCCAAAAGAGCTGACATTTACATCACACCAGTGAGTTCATCGACCCAATTTATCAAACAACAGGGAAGAACATGTAAGTTCTGTTTTTTTCTATTATTTGAAGTGAGCTCTAAAAATCACTTGAGATTGGTATTTCTCCTCACCCAAAGTGCTGTTGGATGACTCTGTGCTTGCATTCACGAAAGTTCCCTCTGTTGTTTCAGATACAGTAGTTTCGTTTACTGCAATTAAAACATTCCAAGATTAGTGAAAATGACAGACGTGTTTGACAGAGGAGTATATACACCTGATTCACACAGCTTACATAACAGCAATAAAACACGTTAGTGTGGTTATAGAGATAAATCCATGTTTGTGATTGGCTCTTACTGTTTGGGTTATTATTGTATGACATGGTGCTGTTGGCATTTTCTGGAGCATCTGTGGTTTCTGGCTGTGATTGACTGCTGGTGTGCACTGAAATAGAGATAAACATCATTTGTAAATAATAATAATAACACTAATAATGAAGGTGATGAGTGAGAAGCCAAATTATTTGGAAGGGTCACCCTATCAGGCATACAAAATTTGGTGAGACTACAAAACTGCAATCTGAAGAGCCATCACTAGGTGGGGCAAAAGTCAATTGAACAAAATCCATGGGCTACGGTTTCACATCATTGCACATTCATACAGACACTACGATTTTTAATGGGCCAAACTTATTTCCAGACATTTGACATTTTCACGCTATTACTATAAATAGCACAGCTGTATATTTAAAATGTGAAAAATCCACTTTTTCGCTTTTTTCGTCACACAGACTTAGGGGCATTGTTTAGATATAGCTGTTTCAGATCCCAGGGCTGATATTCACAACAGAGTTCTGTGTTCTAAACCACATCCTCAAGACTTAATGAATACCTGGATGCGGTCTGAGCAGGTTGAGTGTTGGTTTTGATGATGCATTATTTGGGTGACTATTGTCTTTTGGAGTTTATTAGCAACATAAGGCTTATTGCTCTAGTGTGAAACTAAGCAGCAAAATTTGGACATCAAACATGTCTTGGCTGATTGACTACGTCTTGGGCTAAATGGAAAATTGTGTAAATTTGATAAACTATTCCTTTAAGTTCGTCCTGAAAAACATGTGCTTACTTGTATTATCGAAACTTGTACTGCTGGAGAACGGGACAAGGGTTGCAGTGATCTTCTCTGTTGTAGTGCTTGTAGTAGTATATCCTGATGTGGGAGATATTTCTTTACCTGCCAAAACAGAGGAAAGAAAACACTGGTCATGACAAGTGCTGCATCTATATCAGAAGACATGCTCCCAAATCAACAGAGGGGTGTTTTATTTTTCCTTGATTAAACTTTCTTTGACACTGGAAAACACACTGTTGTTTTGAAGAAGTCTCTACTCATGTGATTTATGGTGAAAGTTAAAGAGGAAACTACCGGGTAGTCCAGTCTGAGAACTATGCTTTCTCTACAGTCCCAACCAACAAAATCCCCTGAGCAAATTTCATTTCCTGCTTATATGAAAATGTCCATTTATGTCTAGAACCATCCAAAGTGAACTCCTTCTGTTTTTTTCCATGAAATAACGTATCTTCTCACCATGTGGTCCTATGACGATGAAGTCAACTAATGGTGAGCCACGAATAGCAGGATGCCTGGCAAGGCATTTCACTGTAGTTGGTGTCTTTGTGGTCTTCACTTGAATTAGACTGCGTACAGTGTACTTATTGGATCCACTTTCCAATCCCTGGTTTGGGGTAGCTGTAAAAAAGAATAGGACAAATCTGTTTATCTGGATATCTGGAGTCATGTGTGATGATAGCAGACATGTCAAAAAAGGGCTTTAGCGTTATTTCACTTCTAATTAGACTTTATAAAGGTTCCTCAACACCCTTTAGAACATAGAGCAAGATAACAATACGTTTACTTATTATAGATTGTTATGTTTTGCCATGTATTCTTTTGTTATTCAGTTTTTGCTTCAGTTTTGACTGTCCTTGGCTGACCTTTACTTTGTTCCTCAAGTTCTTCCCTGTTTTAGAATGAGTGGCTGGTGGGGGTGGATTGACCAGGCGAATTTCAAATCTGCTTATCTTGTTGGGCTAGTGTGGTTTTGTTTAGTCGGACATAAGCAAGAAGGCCTACAATCTTAAAAATGAAGGTTTTTAAATTATTATTGGCCTAGGCGTATGGTTCTAGGGTTTTCTTTTATTGGTAAAGCCTTTACATTATGTGGAGGGTCCTTTAAATTAGAAGTTATTTTCAAGAATGTATTAATTCTGTATAGAACCATCCATACATGTGCACAGTACACTCTCTTGCACTACAGACATTTTATAAATACTTGCAAATGCTAAACACTGACTACTATGCATCTTATTATTTTACCATTTATTTTATTAATTTATTTTATTCAACTTTTATTTTTTCAAAGGGGGCTCAGAGTCCAAGAATTTCACTACTGGTGATGATGTTCTATTGTATTTGTAAATGACAATAAACTCGAAACTTGAAAACATTCACTGAAATGTTATTTAGGGAACCAAAAGTGGTTCTATTGTGGCATCACTGCAAAGTACTCTCTTTTTAGAACCTTTATGTTCAAAAGTGTATGTCCACCCAAACAAAATCCCTATAGACCATCCACCAACCTCTCCACCGACCTATTCACCCATATATACATCAGTCTGTTAAATTACTCATTCATTCACCCACTCATCTGTACTCATAGACCACAGACTTTAGCCTGGTAACCAAACTTCTGAAACTAAAGTTTCAGAGGGATCATGTGCTTACCGTCAATCTCCAGGCCGTTATCCAGAAGCCATGAGAGTTTGGGGGGACTATCGTTTGCTGATGCTGTACACCTAATAAGTGTTTTGCCTCCATGTTCTGTTTTCTCCATGATTACATCACCTGAAATTATAGTCACTTTTAGCTAAATGATCATGTTATCACTTCAATATAAACCACAGACACATCTTGTTGCTCTCTGTTGCTGTCCAAAAGAAAAGTATCTCTAAAACGGTAACTTCACAGGAGAAGTACTCTTACTTTTAACTGAAATTGTAAAGCATTTGTTTTCCAAGTAATTTTGGAGCATTTCTAATAGTTAATTCATCACAGAGTTTACACAAGGCAAAGGATGCTTTTTCTGTTCAAATAATGTAGAAAATTAAAAATAGTGAGAGTAAAGATACTAATTAATTGATTAAATGCATCTCTTTGACTGCAGTTCAATACTTTCACTCCTGTTTAACACATTGCATAGGTACTGTGGCCCTCAGGACTGGAGTTCAGTTTTTTTTATACATTTTCTTGGATTTAGTAGAGGCTAAATACAGATAGAAAAATCCCATACTCACTCAGAACAACTACTTTATATACTTTTGTCATGACTGGATGGGCATAATGTAGACATTTGTAGAAGCCCCCATCTCTGAACATGACGTCAGATATGCGTACTGTATATTCCGACGAGGTCAAGGTGACAAACTTATTCCTCTCGTCTTTCAAGGCTGCAAATCAACAAGAGACACGTTGTATTACAAATAACATTTTTACTCTTTAGAATGGATATGAAGTAACAATAATCAGGTCTTGTTTTACCCGTTAAGCCTAATGAGCTAAAAAAAATGTACTCTTTCCTATAATACTCCAGCATTTTTAACCTAATCTGAGATATTTGCCAGTAATTAGCAAAAATGTTGAAAACCTGACATTATATTGCTTACAGTAGAAGCATGTTCCCGCTGGATTCATTCAAGAATGTGTTTTGATTCAGCTGATTTTCTTTGGTAACTGAATGTGTGCTACATGTTGCTAGGTTGGATAGAATAACCCAGACTGCTAAACAGCTGACATCTGTTTCTCTGTTGATGAATATTACAAAGTATAAGATATACTGTTATGTGCTGCCTTACCTTTGTGCTCATTGAAGAACATGAGAAAGCCCTCTGGATTTCTCCATTCTACATGGTCGCTGCCGTTAACATTTTTGATGGGACAAGTCAAAGTCAGCTCTCGCCCTTTTAGAACTGTGATCCGCTTCACGGCCAAACACTGGGCTAAACCTGTACCAACATAAATGGCATTTTTTGCTTGTGAGAACAGTGTAAAGAGTTGAATTTCAGTTTGTGTTGTAGGCCCAAGTAGAGTACAATCAAGTTTCACTGTAAGCTTGCCATATCTCCAGTCTCATCACACCGAAAGAGTCCAAAATAGCTATTGGAATTATCGGACTTTCTGACTACAGCCACTGAGCGGGCAAAAGAGTCTGAAAATACCACTGGTAAATGGAACATAGGGGGGCAGATAATGCTGTGGTCTCCACTCCCTCAACACTGACTCATAACGTTGCTCTCATTTCTAGGGGGGCTGCAGACAGGAAAGAGAAGGTGTCTACACAAACAAGTGTGAGAGTGAGCTGAGAGTGGTCGATAGATTTGCCTGTGGTTAGCATGCTGCAGGTAGGGAGGAACTTGCCTTAGTGACACACAAAGACACACATTCTAACAGGAAACGGTGGCGTTGAAATTCGCTCATCAAACGGTCATGGGAACATGTAAGAAACACATTGACATCTCTGTAGCCTCTGACCTACTGTAGGTGTAATTTTCATGGTCATAAAATGCAAGAACACTCCAACGCCTCCGCAATCTCCAACCTACTGTAGGTGTCTTTTTATGGTCATGAGAGCATGCAAAACACAGTGAAGCCCCTGCACCCTTCAACCCACTTCTAGTCTCATTTTAATAGCCATACACTCAAAGAGTGGGTGACAGGACGCCTCTGCTAAGTTTATACACTGAGCTGTAGACGCAGACTGTCTTGTGGGAAACACTTGATAGAAAGTGCATCAACTTGAAAAATAGCAGTTCTCAAGTAGATCTGCTCTCTTCCTGAACATCTCTTAGCACTTATATGTGTGGTTTCAGTTCAGTGTTACATGTTAGAGTAAAAGATAAGACAGATAACCTCACTGAATGTGTGTCAAAAAGAAAACCTCATTTGGTAAATTATTTGTAGTAGACTTGTGTCGTAGACAGTAGCTAATCAGATCTGACTTTCAGCGCACTGTGCATGCTTACAGTTTAAACAAGCCAAAATCAATCCAACCTGACAACTTCAACCTCACAACAAGGCAAATGCATTTTTTTTTTACAAAACTACTTAAAAAGCTATAATAACAGTAAGCAGACCAGACATGATATGCCACTCAGAATCATGTGAATACTGTCTAATTATACTGTATCTTTATAAGTTTGAATCTTCTGCCTGATGCCTATTAAAATGGTTTTAAAGACAACAAATAAAACTGAAAGCACGTTTCAGTATGTCAGTTCAGTCACAAATTTACTCTTAAATGTAATATTTGTGTAGTATAAAAATACATACGAAATTGTTTGACATACCTCCAATGATCAACAACAGTGCGTGAACACAGAAGCTATGTTTACTCTCCATGCTGCAAGACTTGAAGTCTGAATCTGACTTCCTCTCTCACTACTCTTATACACTAGACACTTCCATGACATCACTACAATGTCATGGTCTTTCCCAGTCAGCAATGTATTTTTGAACTTTCAGGGGCATTTCAGACAGGAGCTAGTTCTCTCTTCTTTTTTTTTTTAGACCACTGACCAGTCACAACGCTGAATGACGTAGCCCCAGATCAATCTGAGAATGTATTAATAACTTTTTACACGTGGCTATTAATGTTTTAATGTTAAAGTACCTATGTCTTATTTTCATGACGAATGTTGGTTTCAGTTTTACAAGAGCACCCATGCATATTGAAAAAAGGTCACAAAAGCAACATAAATTCGGAGGATATTGAAGTTTCCGCCATAGCATAGTGGTTTCAGCGTACCATTATTACTTCAGTTCTCAGAAAAAATCCGCAAATCGACACCAGAGTCAATCGATTCATACTACACTGCCACAAAATGCTCCCTTCAAGTTTATACAGTTTATAGTTAGTTTATAGCACTGATAATGATGAGAAATAGACAAATAATATGCATAATCAGAGAAAAAAATATTTTATTTAAAAATAAAGTTTATTACACTGACAAGGACGAGAAGTGGGCAAATAGTATGTGCTATATTTCGGCTGTTTGAAATGGTTATGAAGCTATAACGGTTACAGCACCCATTCTCTGGACTGAGGGTACCTTGTTTTTCTATAACAAAGTAGATAAAACATGAATGCCCTGCAGTGGCAAATATCTTTGGTTTTATGTTTTATTTGATCACATTAATGTATAAGTTGAGATTTACATAACTGTGTAACTGTGTTAAAGGTAAAACTGCTGTTAAAAAGCTTATTTGTTTAAAGTGTTTGCAAACCAATGTTATTGCCCTGTATTATACAGCAGTATTTTTAAAATAAAAATGCACAAAAGTTTAGACTCAACTATTTCCTTTGTTTTTATTATCAGCTACATTATAGATTAATATTGAAAACATCACCTATTGCTCTGATGACAGCTTTGCACACTCTTGACATTACTGCTGTAACAATGCACATTTTCCAGCCATGGGATTAATAAAGGTTTATCTTATCTTATCTCATTGTATAATATTGAATTCAGTCACACTGGAAGTGTTATGGCTTTGTCGGCTGTATTGTGTGTTGATCGGTCCTGTGAAGTTGTATTGTTTGTCTCTGTTTTATGAAATCTTTCCTTTGGCATTGTGTACTTCTGTCCTGTCCTGTATGCACTTGTGTAGTCTTGTGTAGTTTTTGTGTTGCACCATAGTCCCGGATGAACATTGCTTTGTTTTACTTTGAGCTGCGCAGATGGCTAAAAAGACAAACACCTACTTGAAACAGATCTGAAAAGAATGTCTGATTGACTGTAAAAGATTGTTGTTGTGAAATGCTGCGTCTTTTCAGGAAAAATTAGGGGTAAATTTAATGTAAAGTTGAATGATATTTTGAACCATTTGTATTGTACTATTGTAATTTTTATGCAATGTAAAGGGTTATCAGCTATGTTAACTATGATTGAGGGGCCATGAGAGTTTGGCAGTAGTGTCACAACAAATATCGATGCTGTTATTTTCCAGATGCTGTGGTGGTAATATCACTGTTTTACACATATTACCCATATCTAGTTACAAAGATATACTGCCTATCAAGCAATGGTGCACCATTTATCAGAGCTTCGTTTATACTGACAAAAATCAAAGAGCAGTTTTGTTCCTGTATGTAGGTAAATGTATCATATAACTAACTTTAGAACAAATTGTTGAAATGGCAGGCCACTGTATTTTTAATTAGTCTTAGAGAACACATACATTATGAAGTAGCTTGAATGCAGAAGCTTGCAATGTAGGGCCCTTTCTCTGAAGAGTAGCTTTCAATACTTGAAAAGAGGCTTAACTGACACTTAAGGCTCCTTGAAAGCTTCATTAGCAAAATTTTGGGGATTTCCTTTAAAAAAAATTTCACTTGCACTTGTCACTTAAATGTTTTATTCATGATTCAGGTTGCAAAACTGCAACTAAATTGGGTCTAATGAGCGTTTGTGAGTTTCTGTGGTCTATTCTTGATTTTATCTCTAGCTTGTGTTTGCTGTAGCTGACTTGCAGTAGACCTGCTGTAAGTTGCCGGGGTCAGCTGTTACATGGTTGTGTAGTTGTGTGAGTGGCTTTATTATTAATGATATCAGCTTTGGTGATGTGTGTGCAAAGCATGTATAACCTAGTTGACTGCTATGGCCAATTGACAGAAGGTATTTCACATACTGGTATGTAGCTTTCATGTTTCTGAGATTAGCTTGCGGCATATTTAAGCATCTTGTATAATGCAGCATATCTGTCTATTCAGCATATCTGTCTATTCAGCCCTGCATAGCTGTCTATTCAGTTTAGCCTCCCCAGTTAAGGGACCCTGGTCAGGGCATGCGGCTCAGGCAATGAACGGATGGATGAATGTTAAATGGGTTTTAAAAGGTCATATAAAAATAAATTGCCACTGTTTTCATGACATAAAAACACCATTTTAACCTCTGATAAAACTGAAACACTAGGACTAGGAGAGCCCTGACCTGAACCCCATCCAACACCTTTGGGATAATAATAATAATAATAATAATAATAATAATAATAATAATAATAATAATAATAATAATAATAATAATAATAATAATAAAAATAATTGTATTTATAATGCACTTTAAAATGTACCCAAATATTAAAGTCTATGGGTTTGAATGCAATGTCATTAAAGTCCTTGTTGGTGTAGGGGTCAGGTCTGTCAATTCCTTTTATCTGTACAATGTTAGTAAAAGGATCAAAACGAGAGAATGAAAGGGACAGATCTTCCATTTTTCATATTTTCATATTTTCACATTCCAGGTCTTTCTAAGGATCAGCTCCACATTCCACATCTACTTTACTTCCCAAAGCTCTCCATAGTTAAGCTGCAGTGCAGTCCCTATGCTGCCCCCTGGTGTATTATTGTCAAAGAGAGTAATCTGTGACACTGACCAGAGATCAGTTGTGAAGTCCAAACCAGATCAATTCCCTCACTTCTATCCCTAATTTTTAGCTCTGTGGGGCCAAATTCGGAGGATAAGTCTAATCACATCAACTTGAAAAAAGGCCTGGAACGTTCTTTAGGCTATTTTAATCTATAATCCCATCAGGGTCGTTCGAGCTTTAATCGAAAAAATTTTTGAAATTGTGGTTATTCCAACTACTGTTGTATTTCCACATTATCACATTAAGCTGCAACAGTGGTTATGAGTTAAAAAGCAGTAAAATTAATGCATTAAAGCACTATTTTGTTCTATTATGCCCTATTGTCATTGCAGCCTTCCAGAAAGGATTGGAAAGTACTAGAAGGATCGAACCGCTAGTGCCTGGCACGTGCACGAGGCAGTTCCCTGGACTCTGATTGGCTCGTTGCTGCACGAGGAGTGACGGTTAAGGGACGGTTGCCCGCAGTGCGTGCAGTTCAGAGACGGGTTGGGACGTACAGGTATACATCCGGCACAAAACCACCAGGTAAACTCACTGTTCTGTGTTTTCTTCAATGGTATGTTTATATATAGTGTAAACATACCATATAGCTAATACGTCAAATATGATGCTTTTAATAGCCATTAAACGCAGGGTAAAACCCGAAGAAGCGACTAGGGTGCCGTCGAAGTCCGAGGACTAAAATGTGTTGGGTGGGTTTAATAAAACAAGGAGGTGGGGGAAGACCTCTCACCGAGGATGTAAGTCTTCGTGTGATGTGTCAGTGGATAGATAAAGTCCTGGGTGAATTTCCCTCCATCACAAGGGCTGCAGCAGCCCGGCTCTTGTCCTTCAGATGTGAGCTGGGGGAGGGGAGGTTTAGTCCCAGATGGCTGCAGATCAGCCTCATCAAATCGCCTTATGCACATGCACCAACGTCACCTCCTCACCAAACGGTTTAAAAGATTTATTTTTACGTGTTTGTCGACATGCGGTCCGTTTTTTATCTGTCAGTGAAACGCTCTGTTGGTTAAAATGATTAAATTGCACTTGTTCCCTGGTTCATACATTACATGGACAAAAGTAATTGGACGCATCTTATTTACTGGATTCAAGTGCCCCTTTCACTTCCAGTTCCAGCTGTCTAAATTCAGCAATTAAGTGTGTCCCAATACTTTTGTCCATATAATGTATGGACAAAAGTATTGGGATACTCTTTTGATTACTAAATTCAGATGGCCCCATAAGTTCTAGTTATCTGAATTCTGTTTAATGTGGCTTAAGGGACCATATCCTACGTATTTTCTTTTTATTACATTTTAAATACCGTTCCCCAAACTCTTACCCTGTTAGCATGACTTTAATAGCTCTAATGATTAACTGGTATTTTGCTTCGTTCAAAGCACTCCTTATAATGTTAAAGTGAATAAACAGACTATGTCTAAACAGAGATATACTATGTGGACAAAAGTATTGGGACACGTCTTAATTGTTGAATCCAGGTGGTTCTTTAATGTCCAGTGATGGGTAATCTTAATGATTCACATTGTGGACAATGCCATGCTTTGTGGACACAGTTTTGCTGAAGGACCTTTTCTATACCAGCATGACTGGGCCCCAGTGCATACAAAAAGGACCAAAAGGGCAAAGAATGAATGGACACAAATGTTCACAGAATACTTTTGTCCATATAGTGTATTTCTGTGTTAAAGTACGTGCTGAAGTGTTACTCTGCTTATAACGTTCAGGAAAGACTAGATCTGATTAATATTTTACAGCCGAACCTTGCCCTCCTCCCTGAATGCAGAGTCATCAGTGATACGGAAGCATTGAATAACCTCACCTTCTGTGCCCTTAGTGAAACACTATATAATTACTCACATTTCCTTTGTTGTTCTAAACTGGCATGTTAAAATTCCGAAGTCCAAACAAATATCAAAACTGAAGTCTTTTGTGAGAACAACGTGTTTTGCCACATATGTGTTTTGATTTTCATTCCTTTTCTCATTCTCTCAGGTTTAGTTGGTTATCATTTTTTTCTGAACATTTTAAAGACTGCTGTTTGTCTTTTCGCACAAATGACGTGCCATGCATCCTACCTGTTTGTGGCAATGATGACTCGGTACAATAACACTCAATTTCACAGTCAAATCATGTTTGTTCCACAACTCAAGTGTTTTTCTTTTTCCATAGGAGCTATGTCAAAGGGAACTGCTGTAGGAATTGATCTGGGAACCACATATTCTTGTGTGGGAATCTTCCAGCATGGCAAAGTAGAAATTATTGCCAATGATCAAGGAAACAGAACCACACCAAGCTATGTGGCTTTCACTGACACTGAACGGCTGATTGGGGATGCCGCCAAGAATCAGGTGGCCATGAACCCCACCAACACAATTTTTGGTTAGTATGCTTCAGCCTTATTGCGTTGCTTTGCACTGTTTGGGCATTTCTAAATATGCAGTGAGGAACTACATCACTCTTCCAGTTGAAGTGTTTTTGAAGTGTTTTATTGTCTCAAGTGGCATGGCAGCAATTTTTATGGTCTCATTCTAGATGCCAAGCGCTTGATTGGCAGAAGGTTTGAGGATACCGTGGTTCAGTCGGACATGAAACATTGGCCTTTTAAGGTGATCAGTGATGGCGGACGGCCCAAAGTAGAAGTAGAATATAAAGGAGAGACCAAAAACTTCTACCCAGAGGAGATATCCTCCATGGTCTTAGTCAAGATGAAGGAGATTGCTGAGGCATATCTTGGAAAGGTAAGTTTGTGGAAATGTAAGTTCTGCATTTTTTTTTTCTGAACATCGAAGGATTCCATAAATATTTTTATATTGTATTGTTTCAGTCTATCAACAATGCTGTGATAACCGTCCCAGCTTACTTCAATGACTCTCAGCGTCAAGCCACCAAAGATGCTGGCACAATTTCTGGTCTAAATGTGCTGCGAATTATTAATGAGCCTACTGCTGCTGCCATCGCGTATGGCTTGGACAAGAAGGTATATACATGGCATCTAAATAAACAATCTATTTTTCCACTTCCCATTCTCCCTCACTCATTTATTTAGTTAGTTAGCTAATCAATGCTAACATCTATTTAATGACTTAGGTTGGGTCTGAGAGGAACGTCCTCATCTTTGATCTTGGCGGTGGCACCTTCGATGTGTCCATCTTGACCATTGAAGATGGTATTTTTGAAGTCAAATCCACGGCTGGTGACACTCACTTGGGTGGTGAAGACTTTGACAACCGTATGGTGAACCACTTCATTACAGAGTTCAAGCGCAA
>JBBPDB010000036.1:7072887-7091465 GCA_037974465.1 Brachypetersius altus | reverse complement strand
CTGGGAGGAGGTGGTGGAGAGACACTTCACAGAAAATCTCTGGCTGCAACATTTTAGAATGACACAGCCGACGTTTGAGATGCTGTGGATTCGTCAGTCTTGATGTTGCGCCGATCACAGGTTGCCACCGACCACCGGTTCCAACCCAAAAGCGGATTGTATCACGTGACACATTTATTTGCGTAAAAAGTGTTTCCAAAGTAGTTTTTGCGACATCTGAAGTATCTACATAGAATTTATGTGCGAAAGTTAAACGGAAAACGATTATGTCGACATTTATCGATAATTAGCCTTTCCATCTGCTATATCAGAAAAAAATTGAAGCGCTAAATATTTTTTCGCAAAAACTCCTTGGATGGAAACCTGGCTTATGTGAATTCATTAGAACAATAAGTGCTATAAGGTCAGTAAGATTACAAATAAATCTTACATTACAAATAAATAAAAGAGGGCCCTGATTCAACAAGCAATTCTTAACAGAGATGCTTTATGAACTTGGCCTCTGGTCTAGTCTTTCTAATTAGGATAGCAGATGGTGTGTATTTACCTGTGCCTTCCGTTTCCTCTATAACTTTTGTATCTTCTTGTTTATTCTCTTCAGTGGGGGGTTCCTCTGCTGGCTTTGCCTCTTCAGATCCCACTGCAAAATCCCAAAGCATGTTCAAATCGCTCCAATTGCAGTAGACAGCAACAACAAAACACCCAAAATAATGTAAAAAATGAAAAACAGCCTCCAAACAACGACTGAGAGGAAGTTTTCTCCTACCCGTCTCATCACTGGGAGAAACTACTTTCTCCGAATCTGTGGTATTGGGTTTGTTGCCCTCTGTGCTTGTGGAGTTTTTGTCTTTAGGCTTTGGTTTGGGCTTCGGCTTGGCAAACTTTGCTTTGTTCAGCAGATAGTTGACCTCCCGGTCCAGGAGTGAGAGCTTGGCCTCGATGTCTTTAGAGAGCAAAACAGGTCTCTCTGTAGGAGAGCGTTTCTCCTGATCAGCCACTGTCTCATTCTTCCATTGCTACCAAAAAGGAAGAAAACAATCACACCATCATTACTACAAGGAGAACATGGCTTTGGCAAAACTGGTGGCAAGGCAACAGATGGTTTGCTGAACTGCCATCAGTTTACAATCAGGAAAGTAAACAAGAGGAGACATGAATGCTTTAAATGCAAATACATACCGTGGTCTCATTGATGACTCTCTCTAAAGTCTTCAGCTCGACTTCAGTAAATATCTGGTCATCTTCTGGAATCATTTTTGCACTCCTGTTACAGAAACAAATGTTTAATTTATATTTTAAGTATTACAGTACAATGTTATGCTTAAAAAAAAAAGGCCTATGTTAAGTCATATTCAAGACATGAATTGATGGTCATTAACCAGTCACTTTGAAGAGATGAATCAAAAGCTATACAATGAATGATTACTCAAAAGTGTATGTGCATGTATGAATATGTGCATTTCTCACTGAATAGTAACTGACAGTGGCAAATTCAACAGCAAGATTAGTTCAAGTTCAAGTTTATTTATATAGCATGTTATACACAAAAGCTCATTGAATTTACAGAAATAGAATACAAATAAACCCCAAATAAAATCAAATAGAATAAAATAATGAAATGAATAAAAGAAAACATAAAACATAAGGTGAGTGTTCGGTTAGGGTTAAACCAAAATGGAGCTTAATGCTAATTCGGTAGTCATCAAGTGTACAGCTTAAATTGGATTACTAGCTACTGGTTTGATCCAGTGCCACATAAAAATCTGCTCACTCAGAGCTACCACTCACTTGAGGAAGAAAGAAGAGTGGTTGAGCATGGTGTCGAGCGCCGCTAGCCTGTCCGGCCACTTCTTCCTCTCTTCTACTCGGAAGAACATGGCCTTGCACAGCTTCTTCAACTCCGACAGCTTTTCTTTTAGTTCTTTAGTGCTCGCCGAGTAGCCCTCCTCATCCATCCATGCCGAAGCAGCGCTCAACTTTCCAGAAATCTCCTCTTTATCCTCTTCGGTCACCACAGCCAGGTATTCATCTTGGTACAGTTTGTCCTGTAAAAGGGAAGAAAACATCACCACTTCTGAATATGGCATTGCTGGGTTACAATATCCACCCAGTACAGTTAGTGATATGGACTGGAAAAAAAACCCACAATGGTAAGTAAAGGAAACTACACCTGAGTCTCAAAAATAAAGGCCTCCAAGCTGTTCAGGGTCTTCTCCCTCTCATGCTTCGCCAGGTCTCGGTCAGTCAGATCCTGCAACCTGACAGGAAAAAGAGTGAAGTCTTTTGTGAGACTCTAAATTATTTTTTGTATCACTGTACCTCATCTACATCCCTCTGTAGATATAATCTATTTTTGAGATCAACACTTACTTCTTTTTGGAGGTATCAATGTCCTCTGTACTGGGATCACGCACATCATTAACCTCCACCTCCACCCCAATATCGACAGATATTTTACTCTTTTTCTGGGGTTTGGGCTTCTTGTCTGCATCCTTCTCTTCCTCTTTGGCTTCAGTTGTTTTCTCTTCAGACTTTTCTGATTTATCTTCCTCTTTCTCTTTCTGTGTGATATAAAGGCCACATCAATGATCATCACACGATCAGGACATTACTATTTTTGACATGCTTCAGTAACGTTGTTCTGTAGGATGCAATTAAATCAAATGCATCCCCACATATCTAATACACTTTTTAAAGATCTGGTCAGCTGAGCCTAAATTTTAAATTTGCAAATGTAAAATCTGCTGGCAATTGTGTATTTTGGGGGGAAAAAAACATTCTGAATCTGATCATGGACACCTAGAAAATATTATGTGCAAATATTACAGTGTACAAAGTAAAATGTAGTGGTCTCATTTGACTTGATTAACTCCAATGCTTTCCAGTTCCAAGAATTGTGCAATAATGCCTAAATTAAATCTTAGAAGCCAAGCGCCTAGTCACAGAGGAGCCTAAGAGAATAGGCAGCTCACTATACAGTGTACTACATCAAATAAAAAGTCAATATGGATTGATTTAGAATCTTCTCACTTGAGGCTCTTCTTTGTCAGAATCGTCTTTATCCGTTTTTTTCTCCTCTGTCTGGGACTCTCCTTCGCTTTCCTCTCCTTGACTTTTCTCCTCTGTCTCAGGTTTCTCCTGAACGGACTCCTCTGGCTTCTCCACTGGTTCACCCTGATCTTTGGCAGATTCAGGAGGAACCTCTTCCTCATCCTACAACAAAACATGACCTTCATCCACAATCTTGTCATAGTGTATTATATTTGCAGAAACGTGAGGATCAGCATAAACTGGTTTACCTGCACGGGTTCAGTTACGTTGGCACTGGGCTCAGAGCTTCCACCCCCAAACAGGCTGGAAATGGTGTTTCCCAGTTCTTTAAGGAGAGAAATCACACTTAGTAAGCCACAATAAAACTTTCAAATGTGAATGAAAAACTAACATTACATATACTTTGTTCTGTGAACTAAAAAAAAAAAAAAAAAAAAAAAAAAAAACTACAGGAAATTTCAACCTACTAGTGAGAGTTGATTCTTCCTCTTTCTCCTCTACAACAGTCTCAAACACTGATTCCACCTGCAACATATCGAGTATTTAAGAATAGACAGAAGGTAAAATCACAAAAAAATGAAAGACATCCGGGTTCACAACGCATCCGAGTAGAAATGCTGGTCAGATTCTGCCCATGATTTTAGTGATCACTGATCTTAGGTCAGTGTAAAATATTCTTTTGTCATACGTGAACACAGCACACAGTGTGAAATTCTGTGTTTAACCCATTCACCAAGTGAAGCAGCAGGCAGCCAGGAACACAGCGCCTGGGGAGCCGTGTGTTGGGATAGTACCTTGCTCAAGGGTACCTAGGAAGTGCTATTAGCAGTCCTGGGATTTGAACCCACAACCTGATCGCAGATCACCACTCATACGCAAATGCTTTGTGAATGACCCCACTGATCTCTAACCAAGCCAGCGACAGACCCTGTCTAGGATCAGCACACCGCTCTCATCCATGTTGAAATGGGCCTTGATTCCTTTGGACTCTGCGTCCGAGTGCTTCTGGAAACTGCTGCCCACTCCAGAGAGCTTCACTGTGGTCAGATTCTGAGAGCCAAACATCCTAAAAATGGAAAACAATGGTCAGTCCTTATTATTCAGTAGATCTGCAGTTTCTTGTAGTTTCCTAAATCTCAAGAATGATCAAATACTTGCTTTATGATCATACAGTGACCCTGCAAATCAAGACCAAAAAAGTGCGATACTGCCATGAACTTACTTCAGGTCATCCTCACTGAGGAAGCCGAGGTCTCCATAGTTGACGTAGAAAGAGAAGTCATCGGTGTAGCGGTTGAAGGTAATGACTTTGCGCTGGGGGTAAGGTGCCATTCTCTGGAACAGAATACGCTTGTTGTGCTTAACTCCTTTCCCACCATCCTCTTCTTCAGTCTCACGGCTAAACTCCACCTGAAAAGAGACAACAAGTTCCCACACAAATCCTAGAAGTATGAAGTAAAATGTCATACGTGAACACGCCACAGCACACCATGTGAACAGTGCAAAATTCTCTCTCTGCATTTAACCCATTCACCCAGTGAAGCAGCTGGCAGCCAGGAACACAGCAGTGGATGGTACTTTGCTCAAGGGTACCCGAGTGGTGCCACTAGCAGTTCTGGGATTTGACCCCACAACCTTCTGATTGCAGGGGCAACTCCCTAACCAACAGGTCACCAACTGTCCCTTTTTTTTTTTTTTTTTTAATGTCTTAAGAAAATAGTTGTATAAATCTGCTTGGACAATGACATTTCTTTTTAATATCAATTTGGCAACCCAACATTTAAGACCCTAGCTATTCCACTCACCTGTATTGGGAAAACAGCTGCATCCCGGACCAGGAAGGGTTTTACTTTAAATGCTTTACTGAGAGCAGCGGCCTGGTACACAGCACCCATAGCTGCAGCCTCATCCGCATTTATATTCTTCGCCAACTCCTCTCTGCAGAAACATGACAGATTACATGTTCAATATTTACACAGTTAAGGAGATAATAAGCATGAAACTGTGCTATAGGTGACCAGCAAGTGGGGTTTCATCTATTTTTTGTATATTTTCATGCTCAGTGGCCTTCAATTACAGTTCTTTACTGCCACCTGCTGGACATACACAGTACTATTTTGATCAAATATCACAAGCTCTGGAATACTTTCACACTTCCCAAGTTTTATTTTTTATATAAGCGCTACTTCTTGTCGGAGCTTGTGCTGAATTTTGGGACAACTCCAATGTAAAAACCTCTGCTATAATCCATAGTAGCGCCCTTGTACAAAACGGATCGGTTGATCAGGGGCCGAGCATTAATCATTTAAAAATTAGTAAAGATTCAAGATTCAAGAGATTCTTGAATCTTTACTAATGAGAAACTTATAGGGCGTGTGAAACTTATAGGGAGGGAAACAGAATGGTTGAGCCCCGTTTTAAGAAATGGTAGAAAGATAGTTTACTATGTGGTGCGTACGGATACTGAGGAGGGAGAAAAAAAAAAGAGAAAAACCAACCGTGAAGAAGCGAAACACCAGACACTAAAACTCATGTCATTTATACAAAAAAAAAAAAGTGTGGATGTTTGCTGTGTAATGGCTTTATAGAGCACTCCCTTCGCCCCCAGTGGCATAGCGCCTGTTTCTGCACCTAAACATTGCAAGTTTGCGATTACACTTCGTCACTCTGTTCGTGTCAGAGATATTTATTATATTTTTAGATAAAGAGTAGAAACAAGCTTAATCAATACCCTGAAAACTGTCCAAGTGAATCTTAATAAAAACATGAGCACCTATTTAAATAGTGTGTGTGGAGTGAAACCTACTTTCCCACTGCTTTGAGAAGGACTTCCTGAACCCTGGGAACTCGAGTGGCTCCTCCAACCAGAATGACCTGCTCAATCTCATCCTGCAGAATAAACAAAATATTTTGAACCATTTGCACCAATAAGAAGCACTATACAAACAAATGGCTCTGATCTATACAAGAGTAAAATGTCAAAGCTCCTCACCAAAGACATCTCTGAAGCAGCGAGAGCCTGCTGAACTGGCCCAGGTACTCTGTCAAACAGATCAGTGCAGAGAGCCTCAAACTCAGCGCGGGTCACCTTGGCCTTGAAATCAATGTCATCCATCAGACCCTCAATCTGGCAAAATGAAGAATAAGGGTCAACATACACTGGATCTGAACACATTTAAATACTTTCTTTACAGAGGCAAGAAGCAGCACACAGACAAATCTCAACTGAACATGCAAATAATCTTTAATGGTTTCTTCCCCTTCATAGGTTCACAGTACAACAATACCACAAAAACAAATGAGTAAGACCTTGAACCAGGCAAACGCTGATTAGGCCTCTCTCTTACCCACCTGAGCAACAAACTCAGCATTGGCACTCAGCACAGTTTTCAATCTCTGAGCCTCCTTCAGCAGCTTGGCCATGGCACGCAGGTTCTCTCTCACATCCTTCTTGGATTTCTTCTGCTCATTAAAGATTTTGGCCAGGTGGTCCCTAAGTCTCAGCTCCATCTCAAAGCCTCCAAGAGTCCTATCAAAGCTGAGCACCAAAGACAACAAGGGTTAGAGGTCATTAAATGAATAGGTGCATCAACAAAGTTGTCTGAACCAGTCTTCTCCTTACTATACTTAACATCCAAGAGCGTGAAATATTAGCCCTTTGTAAGACACTCACCCGACTCCACGGATCTGCAGCTGAGGCTGGGTGCCAGCCTCTTTGGTCTTCACCGTCTGGTACGTGACAATAGTGGCCGTCGTACTGCCTGATCCCATGTCATAGAACATCACATTCTGCAGAGAAAAAAAGAGTGAAAACCTAAGAGCCGAACTGAAAATAAAAAAGGCAAAGTCTGAGATTATTCTAAAGGGGTTCTGAGGCAAGTGTGTTGTGGCATTCACTCTGCGCAGTATTAGTGCTGTATTGTCTCAGAAACAAGGTATATGCTAGTCCTTTTGCAGGCAAACAGTACAAAACTCTGGATTCTAAATGACAGAGGAGTTTGCTACATGGAATTTCTGAACCTTAACCATTTCTCACTCCCTCAGGATATTTCTCTGCCTGCTAAGCTAGTAGTAAAATCTAGCTATTCACCAAACCTGCATTATAGCCTTCTTTTGCTTTAACCATGACACCAGGTATGTCTATGATTGGAAGATACTGTATTTTCTCTATTAATCTAAAACAACACACAATTACATGATGAAAATGTACTCGTCCGTCCACTGAAATGAATTAGAAATAGTTGCAATTGCATTTTTTACGTGTGGATATTGCTGACCAAATAAAAAAAAAAGTTAAACCAGACACTGGCTAAACATGTTGTGGCTAAATCAACAACATTTGAGGTAACATGAAAATTCTGATTTGATTTTTGGCTCAACTCTCTCTAATTTGACATACCTGAGCAGTTGAGTTGATGTCTTTCCTCCTGAACACGCCGTAATTCAAAGCCACAGCGGTATTATCATTGATCAGCTGAAGGACTTTCACACCTGCCATCTGTGCAGCCTGTAGGACTGCCCTACGTTCTGCTTGGTTAAAAAAGGCTGGGACTGTGATTACTGCATCTTTAATGGGCTGTTCTGTGGAGAGAAGAGTAAAGGCATTTCTAAAACAGGGCCATCAGAAGACTTTCTTCTGTGTTAATGTAGTGCTGCAGAGACAGACAAAGATTTGAATAGGCAAACCTGCAAAGTCCTGAGCCAGGCCACAAGAGTAGTTCAGAACCATGCCCAAGATTTCCACTGGAGAATACTGTATGTCCCTGGGGCACAAAACACAATCTCACTCTTTAAATACATGTTGAACAACAAATACCAGTTATTTTTTCAGGATCTTTGCTTAACAAATGTACATAGAAACACGAAGGACCCACACAGATTCCTTACTCAGAATATTTGAAGTACACTGTTCCCCTCTGTTCGTCTCTCTGTATCTGGTGTTCAGGAAAGTGTTTTTGATACTGCAAGACCTGTGGGTTATCCACAGTCTTGCCCAGGAGATTTTGGAGATATCTGTACACCACTTTGGGATTCTTCACAGACTACAATGATAAAACCAAGGTCATTAGCTCAAAATTCAAATTAGGGATTCTCAATTTCAATACTTTAAGAACAAAGGAAAGTGGTTTTAAGACTCACCACTCCTAGAGCGCCATCTCCGAAAAGTCTTTCATTTTCTTTTAAACACACAGCTACTGGAGTTTTCCTTCTGGACTCTCTGAAGCAAAATAGAAAGGAACAGATTATTCGTGGAAGAGAGCAGATTAGATAAAGCCTGTTAAAAGCAGAAAACCAGCAAATGCACCATATGGATGTTTCTTACTTGTTTAGAGCGATTTCCATTGGCACTCCGGGTTTAACTATGGCTATTTTCATCCATTCACTCCCCAGGTCAACGGACATCACAGCAACCGAGGCTATGCAACAGAAATATGACTGTTTAGGACAATAGCTACTAAAATGATAGCAGATGTCCCAAATAATAAGAAAACTGAATATATTATTAACAGTTCAATCAAAACATTTACAATTCAGTAAGTTTTCTATTATCAAAAATGATGCTGGTCCACATCCATGGGGAAAAAGTGTCAGACAGTACCTGTTGGAGAAGGCAGGAGAGCTAAAGCAAGGCAAACCAGTGCCCATAATGGCAGCTTTTCCCTCATGGCCTCCTAAAAGAGATGCAAAACAAAATTCATTTAACTTTTTATAGACTTCATTCACTGTGCCTGTTTTAATCATGCAAATAACTGTCGTTATCTCAGTTGTACTGAAGCGCATGGAAAGTGTCTTCACGAAAGTGGTCAGAATTGTGTATCCCAGCTACTGTCCGATGCCTATGTTGCATCATCTAAGTCTATGACATCGTCCACGAGTTTCTGGGCTGGATGGAGAGTACCTGCTACAGGTGTAGTCTGGGAAGTTTTCTAGGAAAGTAAAGTGGACACTTAGCACAGCACACAGTGTGAACAGTGAAATTATTTCTCTGCTTTTAATCCATCCACCAAGTGAAGCAGTGGGCAGCCACCAGCTGGGGCACCCAGGGAGCAGTGTGTGGGGACGGCACCACTCTCAAGGGTACCTCTGTGGTGCCACTAGCAGTCCTGGGATTCAAACCAACAAACTTCTGATGCCAGGGGCAACTCCCAAACCACCAAGGAACTTACTACTATTTATACTTTATTTGCACCGTCTTATTTATATGTTGCATGTCTTATGTCTATTGCATCATGTGTACACAGTGGAGCCTGAGCTTCGTCATTTTATCTCTCCATATACATGCATATGGTTGAGCTCACTTTGACTTTCTCACATGCATGGAGAATAAACCACCGGTTGGGTCTCAAACCAGAGCCAAATTGGTTTGGTAGCAGAGGCAACATCCACTGCCTTTGCTCTCCACTTGAACATGAGATGTGTTGCAATGGAGACTACATCCTTATTGGCCTGATCCCTCCCACAGACTGAGATAAAGTTAGAAAACACGTGGACCTCAATACAGTACAGTACAGCCAGTGGATTCATGCTCGTGCATCTACATTTACCTTAGAAGTGTTGTTCCCCTGCTTTAAATAGTAAGAGGAGTATAACTTAATGCTTATCTATAATTAATAGACCTAATGGGCAGGTTTAACAGTGTTCTTTAATAGTAATCATATATGTAAGCAAACACCTGAGTACGGAAACTTCTGGCCTTACTGCCATTGTCTAATAGTGACGTACACACTGCTGGTCCTAATGGCTGGGAAGGGGGGTATTTACACCACCCCACACAACAAGGATGTTACACACACCAAAACAGCAGGGTTTCGAACCACTGGTAGTGTTAATTTAGCAAATGAAGACATTAGTTGCTGTAGGGAACTAGGGTAACCCAGCTAAGCTCTGCTAGCTAGCAGTTAAAGCACATGCTTACATCCTTTTTAAGATGCAAAGATGGGCAAGGATATAAATAGGATTAAAGTTGTCTACATGGTGAAGTTAATTGTGCATTCAAGTTTGTAAGACTGGAGCTGACATGAAACTTACCTGGAGAAGCAGAACTTTTATATGAGAGCAGGGGGACCGGTGTAAGTTGGCGTAGTCTGACAGGTGAACAATGAAGGAGGCGCTACTTCTTGCGCTGAAAACTTGAAAAGGCTCAAAATGGTTTCTCCTCAGCCTTCAGAGCTGGGGTCGCGGAGGAGAACCCAGGAGAAGACAGCAGCGGTTTATGTTCACGGGGATCTCTGTGTTGCAGTCACACCGGCTGCTTCTGGCCACCGGGCCCTGAACGCGGCGTGATCTCATTGGATCCACGCGAGGCGCCGCTCCGCGATCTCAGCCCTTGGATCCGGTAAACCTCTGGCCCCGCCCCTCGAGGCCCGAATGACGCCTTCTGATTGGTCCACGTGCCGACCACGATATAATCTCGGAGTCTCGAACACACGCTCGCCTTTGATTGGTCCACGTTAAAACAACAGGGGCGTTCGGCACATGACGCCTCAAAGCATCTCTCCAATGTTTGTGCGACCCTTTGTAGTTTTTTTTCTCTACCTTGCGTTTCCTTTCTAAAGACTAAAGCACACGGAGAGGACAAAAATATTGGGACACGCCTCTTTATTATTGATGGTGGTAGCCTAGTGGTACGATAGTTGCTTCTGGACCAAGAGGGCATTGGTTCGAATCCTCCCTTCGGTGTACCACCACTGGGTCCCTGTGCAAGACCCTTAACCCCAAGTTGCTCAAGGGAGACTGTCCCCTGTAATTAGGGAATGGAAGTCGCTTTGGGTAAATGCTGTAAATGTAATTCAGGCTGTTTAAGATAAGATAAGCCTTTCTTAATTTCAATTGTTATGGCAGTGAAGTTGACAGAACAAAATAACACCATAGCCAATAGAATAGCAACTACAACACAGCAGTGTACATACGCCTGTGTAAGACAAGCTCTGAATCATGTCGCTTTAAAAATACACCAAGAAATGTATATGTATAGCTTCCTCTGTGAACTCTGCTCACATGACCACTGTGTGAATCACATGATTTTGAGGAGGCTGAGGAGAGAAAATGGCTGCTTTCTTGCAGTGGAGACGGTTTGTGTTTTTTGATAAAGAGACCGTGAAGGATCCTGGAGAGAATGGGAAGAACTTCGCTCTACCCCACGGCATATCAGCGTGTGATTCGGGCCGTGGACATGTTGTTCTGGGAGATATCCTTATACAGCAGGGCTGCTCTTTGGTGCTGTGCTATTTTGTTTCTCGCTAGCAGCCTGTAGCATATCTGGTCTATAGGTGTTTCTCAGCAGTTGGCCAACATGTAGTTTGACGTTTGATATTTTCACTTTGTGATATAGTTTCGCCCACAACTGGTATAACGTTGTAGCGTGTCTGTGAAGACGTGGAGGCTGTTTTAGATAACGTCATCTTGATATGCCACCATCCCAGTTCACACCGTCTGGTGCAATTTTTGTGATGCAACTGAGGACACTCGTTGCACCATATCTATATCTATATCTATATCTATATCTGTTTACTTAAATATATTTTTTCTTTTACACAAGCCTCTATATTTTTGTATTATTTGTATACTGTACTTTTTATGTTACACTGTTGTGTTGTATAGCTTTTATTCTTTTGGTTATGCTGCTTTTATCTTTGTTATGTCCACTTTGCTGCCATAACAATGCAAATTTCGCACTTGTGGGACTGATAAAGGGTTATCTTACCTTCGACTTTGTAAGCTGTTAGTTAAAGTGAATACTATGTTTCCTTCACTTTGTGCACATATGGATGGTCAGATATGGTTTTTGACACGCTCGCTGCAGCTGACCTGTTTCCAAGCTTACAAGCTGAGGGTGACACACCTGTACCAGCTGAAGCAGCACAGCATCCTGGTGTCAGTGGGGCAGGACGAGCATGGCATCAACCCTCTGGTAAGACACTGCAGTTCAACACTTCTCACGCTGGATGTCATAGATATTTAATAGTAGCTGATGGCGTAGTGCTTAGGGAGTTGCCCCTGCAATCAGAAGATTGTGGGTTTGAATCAAAGGACTGCTTGTGGCACCGCTGAGGTACCATCCCCTTACACTGCCCCTGGGTGCGGTGTCGCTGAATGTCTACAGCTGCACCTGTTTAGCGTTTGTTTCTTAGTTCAGTCTTTGAGGTTTGTAAAAAGTAATCAAAGCATTTTTATGTTAAACACAAACTATTATTTCTTAACATTGGTTGTGACAGAAATTAAGGATTCTCCAGCATAGGTCTTTGCCATTTTATTTAATGTCAGAAGTGACCAGTGAACCTACAGATGTCTTCAGACGTTTTAAATGTAGTGTTCATGATTAAATTTTTAAAATAATTTAATATTATTTTCTTTGAGGATTTTCAAAAAGGTGCTTCCTCTATAATGTAGCATTTAACATAAAAGCACTGAACTGCTTCTGTATCAATGAATCATGCAGAAATTCAGGGAATTTATTTATTAAGTGTCTTTTTTTTAGAATGCTGAGCTGTTGAGGTTTGTGTGTGTTTGTCTAAACCAGGTTAAGGTATGGAACACAGATAAGAGGGACAGTGGAAGCCCTCTATGTACCCGCATATTTCCAGCCATCCCTGGGAACAAGCCCACAGAAGTGTCCTGTCTTAGTGTTCATGAGAACCTGAACTTCATGGCCATCGGTATGGTTTCTCTCTTTGTCTGTTAATGGTACAAAATTATGTTTGGTAAAATGATGCTTAATTTAAGCTGTCTAAAGTTTGTATGTAATTTTCCATTTTTACCAAAAAGAAAAATATGTAGAACAGTTTGATTTTATTGTTCCTTTTTTCAGGCTTTACAGATGGCAGCGTAGTTCTGACGAAAGGGGACATCACCAGAGACAGACACAGTAAAACACTAACCCTACATGAGGGAAACTGTCCCATCACTGGCCTGGCTTTCCGCCAAGCAGGAAAGGTCACACACCTGTTTGTAGCCACACTTGAGAAAGTGCAGGTATGTTTAACTGTCCGATTTTCCCAGTTGCTTTTAATTTGTGGTCAGACAAAATTATGTTGTACTTAGTGCTGCTTTTGTTGCTTTATTTTGCTCTTAGTGTTACACATTGTCCGTGAAAGAGTACCCTCGCTTGGAGCTGGACACACACGGCTGTGCTCTGCGCTGTTCTGCCCTCACGGATCCCTCCCAGGACTCACAGTTCATTGTAGCAGGAGATGAGTGTGTGTATCTGTACCAGCCTGATGAAAGAGGGCCCTGCTTTGCTTTTGATGGGCATAAGATTCTGGCCCACTGGCACCGGGGATACTTACTTCTGCTAACTCGAGACACCAAATCACCTAACAAGTAAGAGTCACACATATAGCACTGACTTTCTTCAGTTTATTAAACTGCTGAATGTGCAATAGACAGATTTACCCTCAATTTTCCAGTCTGTCACATTTTTCTGGGACTTTTGGGAATTTTTTGGAGAATATTTCCCCGAAATCTGTGTAGTGCGAACATCTCAGTGATTCAGATATTTTTTTAAAAGTCACCAGCAAGTGTTAGACTTAAATAAATAGTAATAAATTATGAGATCCAAAGCTTAATTAGATTTGCCCCTTTGCACAGCTAAAGAAACTCTCTTTATTACAGGCCAGACTTTGGAAGCAGAGAGACCTCTCCAACAGAAAAACAGATCTTGACTATTTATGACCTTGACAACAAGTTCATCGCCTACAGTGCGGCATTTGATGATATAATAGATGTCCTGGCAGAGTGGGGCTCCTTCTACATCCTGACGAGAGATGGAAAGATGTTCATGCTGCAGGAAAAAGACACCCAGACTAAGTTAGAGGTCAGAGTGTATAAATTTGGATGCTAAAAGTTAAAAACAGGCTAAACATAGTGCTGCATATTTGAACAATGTTTACTTCTGTGCAGCGCTAGTGATACCAGCTGAATGAACCAAAAATGTGTCGTTCTTCTTATAGATGCTTTTTAAGAAGAATCTGTTTGTAATGGCAATTAATCTTGCAAAGAGCCAACATCTGGATCATGATGGCCTGTCTGAGATATTCAGACAATACGGAGATCACCTGTACATTAAAGGTGATCATGATGGAGCTATTCAGCAGTATATTCGGTAAGGTCAATCTTCATGAATTGTTATTTTTTGCCACAGTAATTACACTCCAAATTAAAAAAAAAAAAACCCAAAATGCACACTCGTAATAGCGATGTAGTTTTTAGGACCTGACCCGCTGTGTTTTGTAGAACCATTGGGAAGCTTGAACCTTCGTATGTCATCCGTAAGTTCTTGGACGCTCAGAGAATACACAATCTGACAGCGTACCTGCAGGCTCTCCACAGACAATGCTTGGCCAATGCAGATCACACCACACTACTGCTCAACTGCTACACCAAACTGAAGGATAGCTCTAAGCTGGAGGAATTCATTAAGGTTTGTTACTACTTAACGAAACGGTGGCCTGGTGCCCCATTTTGAAGCAGTTTCTGTGGTATTTGGTTGATTTACACTCTTTTCACATTCCATGCTATTAAAGGTGGAGAAATGGTAGAATCTTTTCTGCATTTTGTTTTGGTCTCCAGAGCAGCGAGAGTGAGGTGCATTTTGACGTGGAAATAGCCATAAAGGTGCTCCGCCAGGCTGGTTACCACAGCCACGCTGTGTTCCTGGCAGAGAAACATTCTCATCATGAGTGGTACCTGAAGATCCAGCTGGAGGATTTAAAGGTGGGGAAAATTATTATAGCTGTCTTCAGAGTTATGCTGAACAATTAGTATAGAATGCTTAACTACTCAACATGTCAGGATGCATTTGAAGGGAATCATCTTCAAGCATTTAATTTCATCAGTATTTTTTAATTCCGTCTGAAAGCTTCAAATTATTAAGTATTAAAATGATGGAAAATGTAGACTGATTTTTAAAAGCCCTTGACGGTATTAGAAATATTATCTCATGGCATAATGTCTTTGTCTTTCATTTCAGAATTACCAAGAGGCTTTGCGCTATATTGGGCGGCTGCCGTTTGAGCAGGCCGAGACCAATATGAAGCACTATGGTAAAACTCTCATGCACCATGTTCCTGAGAGCACCACTGTGCTGCTGAAGAGGCTCTGCACAGACTACCAGCCCAGCCGCGACTCCACTGACCGTGACAGTCTGGACAGGGCCGCAGTAAACAAGGTGAGATGTCCAAAGTGTTTGTCATCTTTCATAGGTGCCCTTCTGCTACACTAGGAGATGCTGCTACACTAGGAGATGCTGATGTGACTGGAGACTGGACACCTGTGTTTGCATACTGGGATTACTATTCCATTTTAAATTTGTCAAGGAGAAAATGTGATGTTAAAAAAGAAAAGTCAAACCTGTTGGTACTTAGACATAACTAGGCATGTCTCATTTTTGCTGTACATTTCAATTGGTTATATCATTTCTCTTCATTACTTTAGTCAAACACAAACACGTGTTTATTGTGGGGAATGTTTTTTTTGTGTGTTTATATATATCATTTTTCTATCATGAGATTTTTGTGATTAATGAGATTTTAAAGAGATGAGATTTGACATTATACTTTAAATGTAGGGTCTTATTATCTTGAAATTTACAGTGACATGATATTGTGCTTTAAAAAAAAGAAAGTATTTAATATCCAGAATTTTAAAGAAATGTGTTTTGTCTTGCACTTTCTCTCACGTTATTACTTTTTCTGCTTTCAGGCCAATTCAGAAGAGTTTATTCCCATCTTTGCCAATAACCCAAGAGAGCTACGTGCATTTCTTGAGCACATGATTGAGGTGGAACCCTCGTCACCACAAGGTGTGTATGACACACTGCTGGAGCTTCGGCTGCAGGACTGGGCCCATGAACAGGAGACTGAGGTAAACTCCACATACAGCTAACATTTACTACATTACAGTACAAATGTACAGTTTAAGAGATATCACAATCCCACTGTAGTGCTGCATCATTCAGAAATGTATTCTTTTTTATATTAAAGCTTTTATTTCTGCTTCTCTTCTCTCACTCAGAGAAAGAAAGCCCTGCAGGAGGCAGCATTGTCTCTGCTGAGGAGGGAGAACACCGTTTTTGATAAGGCTCTGGTGCTCTGCCAAATGCACAACTTCAAAGAGGGGGTGCTGTACCTCTATGAGAAGGGCAAACTGTGAGTCAAAATCCTTCAAACTCCTCTTAGCAATGTCTATTGTGTCTTGGGAGCAAAACGGGCAGTTTACATTAACATCAGCTCATCCTTAAGATGGGAAATATTGAGGAAATGTATGTTCATGGCAAACCTCGACTGTTCTGGTTCCTTGTTTCATTTAAGTCAATTAGGTGTTTGTACTTCAAGCATTTACACGGTGCATGGTGAAATGGATCAATGTTCTCTATGACAGTGGTGCAATGCAAAAGACAGTGCTGCCTGTGTAGGTGTAGTGTGAAGGAATACAATATTATAATGGATGCTGTATAATAGCAGCAGATAAATTAAGTGTGCAAAAATGAGATTGAGGTAAGAATAACAATAAATAATGTTGCAAAATTAGCCACCATTAGCAGCAACAGTAAAATGTACAGTATATGATCAAGAATATTTATTGTGGGTTTGGCAAGTGACAGATGTTTTTGATAGGAAGGTTAAAGAGTGTATATACATTTGTGTTTAAGAGCAGGAAAGCTTTTGATTCAGTTGTGGTGTTTTAGTGTGTGTGGTACAGTGTTTGAGTTTTTGAGTCTGGTGGCCTAAGGGATGAAACTTGTTTCCCATCCTGGTGGCGAAGGTATGCTACCGAACCATTTTGCGGGATGGAAGACAAAAGAAGAGGATGTTGGGTGTGTGTGGGGTCATCCACAGTGCTGGTGGGTTTGCTGATAAGAACTCCCCTCAGTCTCTGAAGGATAGAGACATTGCTGGGCTTTTTTGGCAAAGGAGCTGGTGTTGAGGGTTGATGTGAGGTTTTGGTGCTGTGGGTGATCTGCTCTGAGGAGCTTTTCATTATTAAGCAGACAGTAAGCACAGCATGCTCTCTGAAGTCAACAGCCATCTCTTTTGTCTATATTAAGAGACTTTTTTTTTTTGTACCAATCTGTGAGCCGTTTCACCTCCTTTCTGTATGCTGTCCTTGAGTTGGACCCATGGTCAGGTTGGTTGTGCTGGAGATGCTCCCAATCCAACCTGATTGAGGTCTCCCAGTCAGGAAGTCCAGGATCCAGTTGCAGAGGGAGGTATTCAGGCCCAGGAGTCTCAGCTTCCCTTTTAGATTCTGAGGCGTTGAAAGCTGAGCTAGTCTATGAACAGCATTCTCACAAGTGTCCTTTGCTCCAGACGGGTGAGGGAAAGATAAAGTGTTGTGCTGATGGCATCACAAAGGGCAAACTGCCAAGGGTATGAGGGACAGCTGTAATGTTACGTGCCTTATGATGAGGCACTCAAAACACTTCATGATGATTAATATGATAAACAAGGTATGATAGATGCTGAGGCAGGCTGAAGACTTCTCAGGCACAGGATTCATGGTGGTGACTTTGAAACTCAGAGCGGTATTGAAAATGGGAGCGTCTGCACATCCTCTGAGGAATGTTGTCTGGTCCAGTGACCCTCTGTGGGTTAATTCCAGAGTCCTCCTCAGCCATGGCCAATCAAAGTGCCCGGTTTTTGGAAAAGAGGGTGTCTACTGGGTATATAAGTGATTCAGCACTAGAAGGTGGAGGCCTCACCATCAGTGGAAATGGAAATATCCTGTTATTGGTGATGGCCCAGAGGCCTTCCACTTCCGCTATATTTAGATTAAATAGAAGACTAAGGGATAAAATGTTTTACCCTTGCTGTACAAACTGAACAGTGGGATTGACTAACCCCTGTGGTGTGATTGCTGTACCCATTTTAAAGTATACAAGAAATACCTGACGGATGTCTTCCTTTTCATGCAGGTACCAGCAGATCATGCATTACCACATGCAGAATGAGGAGTACTCCAAGGTGGTGGAGGCCTGCAAGTCCTATGGCGATAAGGAGGTCTGTCTGTGGGAGCAAGCCCTGGGATATTTTGCACGAAAAGAAGAAGACTGCAAAGCTTACATCAGTGAGGTTTTGCAGCACATTGACCAGAACAACCTTATGCCACCACTTTTGGGTATGTTGAAAGTGTTCAGGTTAAAAAAAAAAAAAGCCGGTGACTTTTCTCCCCTTCTCACCTCTCTTTTTTTTCTCACCTTGTTCATGTGTTTCACAAGCATAGATGCGTGTGGTATATTTATGTAAGTGCTTTGCAGTCATTTGATCTGCTAAATATAGTCAAAACCTGTGATGCAGTGCAGTTTCCCTGTCTTGAGTCTTTGGCTCAGTCAGTACTTAATTATATTACAGTGGCTTGCAAAAGTATTCGGCCCCTTTGAACTTTTCCACATTTTGTCACATTACAGCCACAAACATGAATCTGTTTTATTGGAATTCCATGTGAAAGACCAAAACAAAGTGGTGTACACTTGAGAAGTGGAACGAAAATCATACATGATTCCACACATTTTTTACAAATAAATAACTGAA
>JBBPDB010000036.1:7035025-7048084 GCA_037974465.1 Brachypetersius altus | reverse complement strand
AAAATCTGCTTCCCATATTGCATGTTACGAATTTGGGGCTCAGAATGTTTTTTTTTAATGCTGAGTTCTGGCTGCATGTTGATGCAGGTTTTGGATTAGGGGAAAATATACTGAAAAGCGTATTGGTCACCACACTGCATCACATACCATACTTACACACACGCACATGCACACGTTCCTTTACCGAAAACTAGGGGCCACAGGACACATAACATCCCCACCAATACTACATCTACCACAACGTTGTCTTACATTACCAGTAAAATCTTTTTTTTTTTCTTCAAAAGTGTTTTTTTAAACAAAGTTATACATTATCTTTATAAATAGTTCTGTGCTGTTGTGCCCTCTATCAATATAAATAGCAAAATATAGTGTCATATTTCCTATACCTAGTTGTATCCCTTTTACGGTTTACACTAATGTAAATCATCTTTTGACTTGTTCCATTTAGAAATTTAGCTACAATTGAAACAGTTTAAAACTAGAAATCTTCAAGGAGACGTTCAAATGAAGTGGATGACGATGACAAAAACGAGTACAAAAGCAATATAGGAATAATGGGAGGAACATGAAGTGCAATGGGGCCAGGGGAGTGCATAGATCCCAGAGTGGGTAGGATGTGGAGCGCTGCGGAGAGAGAAGAAAGCAGACCTGCAGGGCTTCGCCTGGCCAAGGAGCAAGGGGAGCTGATATCATCATGAAGATCTCCTCTGGGAGGCTGCGGCGGTGGTGTAGAAATCATCCATCTTACGGAGTCCTGACCTGCGCGCTCTGTCCTTCCCTTTCAAATTCCACGTGAAAGTTAAACGTGAACGAAAACGTTCCTCTCGATGCTTCGATGAATTCTTCTTAACTCAAAATACTGCTTACCAATAAATATACAAACAGTCCTTTTTTTTTTCGAGGCCAAAAATGTTTCCAACACTTTGTGGTGTACATTCAGGAACATTCATATTGAAAGTGAAAAAAAGTAACATAACAGATAAACAAACAAACAAACAAAATAATCTTCACTAGAATTATCAACAATAAACATTACCGTAATAATTTATCATATGTTACAAATTAAGCCTATGTTTTTGTGGGTTTTTTTTCCTTTTATTTGCAGTCCAAGGTCCCTGGCAGGGCACTGTGTTTCTTATAGCTTCTCTTTGGAGGGAATCCAGATATAAGGTCCAGACTGCTCCTCGATCACCATTTTACATTGAGTGTAAATGTCCTCCAATGTGTCTGCTTGCACCAGCGCTATGAAGAAGAGAGAAAGGGGGGGGGTTAAGAAAGAAAGCAAGAGCAGACAATTTCATTAAATGACTTACATGAACATTATTCCTTAAGCTTTTATTAGCCTTCCTCTGCTAGAGATAACAAAACCTCACAATGGTTTTATAATGTTCACCCTGAGGTCTTAATGGTCCATTAGACACTTTAATTAACCTGTGAGAACCACGGTTCTTGTGGTTTTATCTGACATGCTTATGTAATTAAGGCACAAACAGGAGATTATGTGAGCCGCCAACTGGGATTTTAAAGATTAATACTCTGTAAGTGAGTACCACGCCCATCATGGCTTTTAATACAAATCCCTGCGATTAAAACACTTTCTCCTTCATTAAAAAATGCAGCACCAGGCAGTGTTTCTAAGCAACACCCTAACTCGTTATCTCTGTTGCTGAGTGTACACCTGCCTCCCCAGCTTAGCATGCTCATTAATCATTAGCTGCTGCAGTTGTTCAGAGATGGCCTTATGGTAGCTTCATTTGCACTGATCCATAATTCATGAATGCGGCCATGTGGGTCTTGAGAGAGAGCAGTGGCTCGCTGGTACTACTGTCAGTTAATACAGAGAATAACAGGCTGCTCTGGTTGAGTTCTGGGGACACGCATATGTTAATAGAGCACTAGTATATGCAGATAAGATGTTCTCCAGCATCCTGGAAGGTAAGCAGGTGTAGCTCCTCTTCTGAGCCTTTTTGGCAGGTGCAGAGCCTCCAGTTACCTGTGAAGTACTCTCCGAACTCCTGCTCCAGCTTCAGGGCACGATCATACGTCTTCTTGGCTTGCTCTTCTGTCAACCTCTTGTTCATCTCCCTGTAAACATACAGATGTTTAGCCACAGAATGAGCTGTACTCCCAAAAAGCAGAAATTAGCCTAAATGGGACGTGCTTACATTAATGATTCGATGGATCTAGGCTTTATAAAGATGGCAATAGGGTAGAGTTGTGCTACTTGTAGTCTTTTTATGGCGTTTCCAGATACGTCAAGTATGCAGTGCTTCCCCTGCAAAAGCGACACGCAAAACAAAAGCTTTATTAGACTGACAGGATGGTGCAAGTCAACGTGAGATCAAAAAAGACCTTTATGCTTAGTTAACTCAGGCCTCCATTGATATTAAGCATGATTATTCATTTCATTACAAAAAAGTCCTGAAAACTTCCATCAGAATGTAATGACTTTTGCCTGCTTCAAACGCGTCTTTTTGAAGAATGGCAGAATGAGTAAAAATGACATTAACCAACACTTGGTTTCACTTTCCATTTCTACCATTCTAACCTTTTTGAGGTTCAGAAACCCTCCCAATTACCACATTACGCTTAGAAATACACAACAGTACAGAAGGAAAGTGATTAATAATGAAAAAATGATTTCTCTAAAGGCAAGCCAAATGCAAATACAATCAAAACTGCACTATACTGACCCTTTCAGCCACGTATTTGACTGACTGGACGCTGGTCCCATAAAGGTTGTCATTGTACTGTCCGGCTTCGATGAACTTGTGCTCTTGGATGTCCTTCTCCATCTGCTCCCGCGAGGTAACGAAATGGTAATCTCGCCCGTCCACCTCATAATCCCTCTTTGCTCTTGTTGTATCTATATTAGACAGGAAATTAGGTCTTACTGTAGATTATTTAAGAAATTCATTTAAAGGAAACATTTGCTTGAAGTAAACTAGACGCTAAAATATAATTTTATTCATTATAAGTCAAAATCCATTTACCCAATGTAACTCACTCACTAAAGGAACAGCATATCTCTTAAAATATACTGTAGTTTCATAGTCTGCAAAATTAGCAAACACTTTTTTCCCTTGAGCAACAGCTAGTGACATTTTACTAAAATAGTTTACAATTACTGTGGGTTGCTACAAAACTGTTTCTGTGACATGACTCACACACAGATCTACTTTTAAACATCTACCTGGGAACAAAATTTGCAGGGAGGGTGTTAAAACCTATGCTATGTATACACATCAATAAACTTCCTGTTTATTGATGACTTGCCACTTACCCGTTTGCCCTGAACTGTTATCCGCTTTTAAAAGATTTTAAAAACGAACAACAATGATTAAATTAAAACAAACACATGCAAAGGATTAAATAATAACATCAAAACATGCACACGAACACACGCACGCACACACACACACACACACACACACAAACACACAAACAAACACACACACATACACACACAAGAATGACTGTGGCCCTAAATACCATTGTACCGAACACAAAAGCTGTAAGCAGGAAATGCGTCAAATAAAAGAAATATGAAAAATAACTACACATTTCAATGACTGCTCAAAAATAATAGTGTGGTAATACTGTTATAAAAAGAAAAACACAAGAACTCATACACATACGAACCACATTATTGCTGTTGTTTATAAGCAATCCTTGAAATATGGGCTTTAATATAATGAGGTCAACATGAGAGCACAAGAGCATCTGTGGCATAGTGGGACTGAACGTAAATGGAACCAGCTTGGTGAGTACAGGAAACGCTCATTGTGTCGCACTTACGTTGGTGTTATCAAATGTGTCATCAAAGCAGAAGTTTACAACCCCAAATCAGAGACACTAGAGTGATTGTGCTAATCTACTGGCCAGTTAGGCTCAAATTACGATGAACTTAAGTGCCAAATACACTTAAGACTTGCTTGTGACCAACAAACAAAAGGCACAGACGCAAGTGATTGGTCTATCTAAGCATGAACTGGGTATAGTAGCTCTTTGCACTTACGTGGCACGCACGAGCCAAACTTGTCAGGGAATTCAGAGATGAGGTCATCGTTGATCCTGTCCTTCATCGGCCCCAGAATAATAACAGGTCTGGCATAGGTAACTGTTTTTCACCGGAAAAGAAAAACAATGCAGCGGTGAGAAGGAACAAGTAACGAAGCCACAATTGAAAAACATTTTACATCAAGCTGTTGTACAATTCCCAGGTTTTGTTCTGCATGGGGATGAGGGGCATTGCTTACTCTCTTGCCGAATCACAGGCTCATAGGACAGGATCAGGTCTTCTTGGCTCCCTTGAGAGAGACAGGGAAAGAGAGAAAGAGAACACAAACACATTCACTGAGCAAAGGCTCCATTTTCATCACCCCTAGGCTATGTTTGTGTGTGTGTGTGTTTCATCCATTTTTTGGACAAAAATATCCTGACTGTGGAAGAAACCAGAGAAACCAGAGCTAACATACTACTATTATTATAAGCATATGTTTATGCGTCTGTGTAAAAAGTGCACGTGAAGCAGCTGTCTCTGCTGTGTCCTTTGTCATTTCTGTGAAGTGCAGCTTCAGTAAGTGTCTAAATAGGTTACTGAACATATAACATCATTATGTGCTAATTGACAAGGACACTGTGCAGAAAAGTAGCATCAGGATTTGGTTAGCAAGCACAGTGCAAATTAAAAAGGTGCACACAGAGCTTTAGTGGAATATAATGAATAAAAGAAGAGTCACATAATCAGCAATGAAAACTGAAGTCTGCTGAGAGTGACGGCACTAATCTGATTTATAGTGGCACTGGTTTAGAGCAGCTCTAATTCTGCTGTGGTCTGGTCACTGACATGCAGCAGACCAAAACCACCATATACAGTGTTTAGCTTGGGGAAAGAAAGTAGCAGTGCATGAAACTTTAAACATATGATTGTGACTCACGCATGTGCAAATGTGAATTCTGGTACGTTAACAGTACGAGAAATAAGCTGATGTTTATAGCATATAATGGGAGATAGAATCAAATGACTCCACCAATGATCACCTGACATCTAGGGTTTTTGTCTAGAAGCTGATGGAAAATCACCAAACTGTGTATTCTGCATTAATATTACTCTTGGCAAATTATTATGGACACATAAAATGTTTATTTGGGGGTGAAGACAATAAAAAATGTGGCTAGGTTAATGTTAATATATTGCTTAATTCATAAGCAAATCAGCACATTTTCTTGTATTTTACCACGAAGGACAACGTATACAAATTATGAGTCAAAAACAAATGATTTCCTGTAGAAATGGCACTTAGTCATGATCACTGTACCCTGACTAGTGAGTGAATTATAGCTGGGTCTCTGCGTAACAGAAACTACAATCAAGCCAGAAGATTTGACTCTCCATTCAAGCAGGAATGCCCAATGCTAAATGAATAATGTCAAACTTTACATTAATTTTCATGGCTGTTTAAAAATCTTACAGTGAACGTGTCTTGCAATTTCTATACGAATTATAGTGTAAAAATACGTGGTGTAGAATTAACGTAAAATTTTGAAATCAGCATTCATTTTTAAAATCAACATCAACTGTTTAACACGTTAAAAATGTATGCTGATTAATTGCACCATGTGACTTTAACCCGGCCCAGTGTTCTGCCGAAACATGCTACCCATCGAGATGTGCTACCGTGCCCCTCTGCGCATGTGCAGTTCCACAGCCTTGGGATTCTGTGCCACGCCCATAAATCTGTGCCACCATTATCAGTGCTAAACTGACTGTATGAACTGTATAAACTACGGTTCAAAAGTTTTAGAACACCACAATTTTTCTGTTTTGTGTTGAAATCTAAGCGGTTCAGTGTCTCATTGTTCATTCTGCAGAAAGTTCCTCAAGCTCTGCTGCAGAAGTTCCCATAAGTATGCGGCTGCTCTGCTTTCACTCTAAAGCATCCTAAAGCAGCTTGATGGGGTTTTTTCTATGGTAGTTCTGGCAGAGCTTGGCCTTATGTTTTGGGTCACTATCTTGCTGTAGGACAAACCCGACCAACTCGGCCCAAACCAGAGGATCTGCATGAAGCGCCAGAATTATTTTTAAACCTTTCGCAGTTCAGCTCTGACCTCTGCACCATTTCATGTTATTCTTTGGACTTGAACTGTTTGAATTTCAATGAAAAAAGCTTGAAACACTGGGATGTTCTAAAACTTTTGACTGGAAGTGTAATCTTCAAGGTAGCATTTTTCCACAGGGTAGGACGAATCCATAGACTCTGCTGTCGATTTGTGCTATGGTAGCATTTTCCAACAAGACAGCATAAATCATCAGAACACCCGTTCTTAGATAAGCATTGTGTTAAGCTGCACCTGATCGATGGACTATCGTTCTATCATTGTTCTTGCTAAAGTATTTTTCTCTCAGTGCATTAGGTCATGTTTTTGAGTGTTGTGGCCATTAATGCACAGGAAAAGTGCTAAAATAGTTATTAAATAAAAGAGATGTTGAAAGTGTTCAATGTTGATTATTCATTCACTCTTATGCCAAAATTCATTTTATTTTTTTAAATATTTGTGCAGCAAAAATGTGTGCAATTAATTTAGATCAACAAGATTGTTTTTGGGGGAAAAATACATAAAAAATCAATTGGGTATGGTTATTGGAGAAATGATGAATCAGTACATCCCCAGTATTTTTAATCTGCACTCAAATTCCACTTTATGTCACTCATTCCTACTGCCTGCCTTCCTTACTGTCTCTCCTCTCCACCACCTCTCAACCTGTCTCAGAGAAAGTTATGATAGAATCTGACAGTGAATTCCCAGAGCGTCTAAAGCTCACATGCTGAAAATCATTCGGCACCAGCTTCTCCATTCTATTTCAGTGTGCAATAAAAGGGCTTTCCATCCGGCGTGTTTTTGAATACAAATATCAAAAGCTTTCAAGCTATTTCATAGGATCATAAATGGCATTTATAGTTATGAGCCATAGAGCAATAATATCTGATTTGAAATGATCGGATTTCACAAAGAGAACAGAGTAATTTAATGGAGCCCTAAATGTCTCGTTTAGACTCCCTGCGGATCTAAAATTGCCCAAGGAGACTCTCAGAACTTTTTTTAATGGTCCCATTGTCCTGTGAACCCCAGACATGGAAACTGTGTCATTCTAATGATACCATCAGGACAGGAAGCAGCGTGCTAGCAGTGGGTGAGGAGTGCAACTAGAGGCTAGAAAGCTTGTTTCAGGTCAAGAGAATTTGGAGAGGACATTATACAGTCACAACATTAAAATCACTGACAAGTAAATGAAACATCCTGCATTTCATTACAATGGCACCTGTCAATGGGTGGGATATATTAGGCAGCAAATGAACAGTTAGTGTTAAAAGCAAAATGGGCAAATGTAAGGATCTAAGTGACTTTGACAACTGGATCAGAACACCTCCAAAAAGGCAGGTTTTATGAGGTGTTACATAAAAAGTGGTCGAAGGAAAGACCAACAGGGTCATAGGTTCCCAAAGCTCACTAATGCGTGCATGGAGTAGAAGTTAGTCTGATTCAACAAAAGAGGTACTGTAGTACAAATTGCTGAGTTCCCTCTAAGTTCATACTGGTTATGATAGAAGGTATCAGAGCCTACAGTGCATCATAGCTTTCTGTGTATGGTGCTGCATAGATGCAGACCTGTCAAGGGGCCCGTTCTTACTCCTGTGCACCAATAATGGTGTGAGCATCAAAACTGGACACACTAGTGCGGTCCATGGAGGCTGGGAACTTCCAAGACTTAAAGAATGTGCTGCTAATGTCTTCAGGCCAGATACCACAGCACACCTTCAGAGGTCTTGTGGAGTCTATGCCTTGTCAAGTTAGAATTGTCCTGGCAGTACAAGTGGGACCTTCACATTATGAGGCAGGTTGTTTATAATTGCTGATCTGTGTATATGATAAGATGCAGACATTGGTAATATTTCCAGTATGACAGAACTTCATTGAACATGTTACATATTAAGCATAAGAAGATGAAATACTTGGCCATACAGCCAATTAACATAGTCTGATTATTAATTAATGTACATTTGACTTGCATTTTGCATTGACAGGGCAGAGTGTGTGCTTCAGACACGTATTTGGAAAAAACACATCCATGAACATTAAATATATCATTTAACAGCTTAAGTTAGTATTTGATGAGACAAAACATTTAACAAAAAATAAATGACAAAACCCATCTTTCCAATATGTAGCATTTGACCTAAAGAGAGTGGGACCCTTTTCATCATAACTGAGTGAAAAGGTGATTTAAATAAAAACAAAACATGCCATTGTTACCACAGGTGACAATTATGACTATAAGTTAAAAGGGTTGAACACCCGTGACATTAGATAACATCCTCTTCAAGGACAGAGTGCTTGAGAAACAAATGGCAAGGTTAAAGAAGCAGAGATCCAGTTTTAGTGGGTGCTAGATAACTGTCATGCAGACAACCAAGACTCAGGGAAGTAATATACAGGTAGGCTTAGGAATGAAAACAACAATTCAGTCCTCAACCTACACCTATACGCCAACCATCTTTACAGACTTGCAGGTGTTACTGATGCAACAGAAAGAGACAGAGCCGAACGCAAACGCAAAAAAAGTGTTCTAGGAGGGAGGGGGGGAGGAGGTGCCAAAAGCGGGACCATTCCTGCACAGACTTACTCAGCGTCTTTGTCCCATACCCGTCGTCCCCTATTCCAGAGATGTCCTACACCAGACAGTCGTCCACAGAAACGGAGGGAGGGAGGGGATCAGAAAGAGAGAGGGGGCAGAGAGAGATAGAGAGATGGATGGAGAGAGAAGGAGAGAAGAATAGCCGCAGCAGCAAAGTTAGAGGGAGAGCGCAGAACAGAGTACACACTGGCCTCCCTGGAGCTCCTCCACTTTTCACCCTACCCTAAATGTGTGTGCGCGCGTGTTTGGGCCTAAACGTGTGCAAATGTGTGCGCAGCTACTTACGTTCCGAGTCGCTGCCATCCTGCTCGTCCAGCTCCTTGTTCTTGTAGAAAGGGAACTTTCGTGAAAAGATGAAGTTCTTTCTACGTTTGTCACTGAATGACTGTGTGGGAGAGAGAGCATGGGGCAGACAGGGGGCTCGAGATGCTGTCACACACACACATGCTGACAAAAATGACATTGCACAGAGAGAGGTGGGAACGGCAGCAGCTGCACCAGAATGGACAAGATACTCGCAGCCTGTCTGCTCTTGTACCACGCCAGGATTAAACTGATCTGTCCATGCTTCAGCCACAAACACATTCTTTCATAGACACTGTTGCTCGGTGTGGGTAAGCTTTGCAGAATGTGGGCCAAAGCCCATGAAAAGGACAACTCTAGCAACAGAGACAGCTACAGTGGCAAAAAAAATCTGTGTACAGCAAACATTTCTGAAGAGATGCATTGGGCTCAATTAATTTAAAGTATAACAAAAGTTTATTACAGCAGCTGTGCACTACTTGACTGATTCATGGGAAATAAATGTGCTAAAAAAAAGCTGTTGCTGAAGCTAATGCAAGAAACATTAATGCAAGGCTGTATTTTCAAGGTTTTAAGCTACTGAAGTTATTTTATGTCAAGCTATGGCACTAACCAAACAATTGCTCAAATAAACAATACAGTGACTGTAAAATGTGTTACAGCCCTAGCTACAATAAAATAGTCTAGCTCAGTTCAAGCTTCCAACCTTCTGTAACCTGCTTCTTTAAAGCTACCAACCGCTACTACTAAAGAAAACGCTTATGGATGGGTCACTCAGATACGTGGCAATGTTCTTGTGTGAATTATGTTAATATTAATCAGTTAATTAACTCTAAACCTATGTATTAACAGAGTGACCATTTACACAAGTAGTGAAAAAAAATCATTAGAAATAAATACTTCTCTAGAATGCATTCATGGGTGAAGCATGGGTATGCTGCTTGCTTCTCGGCACGTTTTCATAGTTGAGGTCGAAACTGACTCATCGGCACATTTTATCTCTCTAAAAGCGCCAGGGCTTCGAATAGCTCATTGAACGGAAAGTTGTCGCCACCATCGCTGCTGTCGACACCACCTCTAGCCTGGCTGACTTCTCAGACAAGTCAAATAGACAGAAATCAAAACATGATCAAACACAGAACACACTCAATGAAGAACAGAAGAGGCCTGAAGCTTGTTTCCAGCCATGCAGCAATGGGGAGTAGAGGCATGCTGAGATAGACAGATAACACATTCAAGAACAACTCGAATAAAGAAATCAAGCATGCAGGAGGCTCTTGGGCTTAAAACAGCGGTAGGCTGAACGACAGCAAAATAAACCGCACAGCTGATATGCTGGGATGGTCAACAGCATAAGTCCATGTATGTTTATCTAGTGACATTAAAAGAGTGTTTCAACCATACATGCTAATGTTGCTAACAACAAACAGAAATGAATAGTCACCAAACAGGATGTTTCATTCATTTTTAGCAACTTTGGCATTATTGGCTGAATCATTCCTTTAACACACAGTCAACGAAAATGAGAGATATTTTCTGATAAAGAAGGAGTTCAGATGATCTGGGCAGGTGTTACACATGTGAAGTTTCATCCTTCAGTCTACACAATACCACAAACAATTTTTTAATCTGCAATGTGTATTGCTGTACAGGCACATCCGCATATGCTTAAGTGTGTTAAATAAGGCCAGACAAAGATTATTTTCAGTTCTAGACTACATACATTTGTATGTGACTGAATCCTGATGGCAGTAAATCTACACATATACATTCACTTTAAACAACAGCATGATTCTCTTTAATCTACAATAACAGTGACATTCCTACACTTTATTGTAAATGATGTAGATGATTTTTCAGCTGCCGTTTGAGGCTATTAAACCCCTGAAATGATTCACCAGTGCCAATTTTATAAGCTCTGCTTCCACTGGCATCACTACTGTCACCAGTGAAGGCAGCTTAAGAAACCATGAGAGATAGGGGCTTGGCTAAGCTGTTGCTATGGATACTTTTTTAACATAACACAAGAACGATCTAATATCTGGTTGAAAATGTATTCAGTATGTGAACAGCGCTGCAGTCTTGATTACAACCTAGCGCACGTGACCAGTGCTAGATAAAGCACATTTTGTCATGTAAATATGCAGCTACCGTATTCCTACCTTATTTGCAGCTACCTCATTCCTATTTTATTATAAAGCAAGAACCGTAGGTCCCATTATATACTGAGCTGTCAGTGCTCTGACTGTTCTGCTGGAAGTACAGGGTGTGCTGTAAATCTTAAGCACAGGATGTGTGTGTGTGTGTGTGTGTGTGTGTGTGTGTGTGTGTGTGTGTGTGTGTGTGCTTGCGTCATCACCTCAACACAGAACTGGAAAAGTAAATGTGAGATGGCGGAGGAGAACTGATCTTAAACCACATAGACTTGACGGAGTAGAAAGATTGAATTTAAAGTGACACGTCAGACTGGGCGCCAGTCTATTGTTGATGACACTGTAGCTAGTGAATAAAGTAGTGAGGCGTTACAGCTGTGTACTGGCACTGATGAATCTTTCCCTCCTTATACAGGACCAGTAGATTGACACAAAAAGTGGCAGTGTTCACTACTCACCCCTTTCGAGTCGATACTGCCAGGCTTTGCGTTGAACTTGACCGTCTTCAGTCGGGCTCGCTCCTTCCTCTCCACCCTACCATATAAGAAAACGAAAAAGTTTGAATATTATTTCACAATATATGGTGCAAGTATAAAATGATTGAGGATGATGGTTCCAATGATTCTAATTTTAGATGTGTGCAGAATGATGAACAGAGCTGTAGATGTTTCCATAATAATGAACTTTTATAACATCAAGAATTATGTTGCAATAAACTTAATATCATGCACACAAACCCACACATTGTTTCTTTGTTTTTGTTGTTTTCTTCTGTGTGTTCATTCAGAATGCCTCATAAGTAATGAAGTTTAGGCAGATCCGGTAGCAGTAAATTATGCTTTATGCATCATAACAGTGTATGAAAGTTTATCATTTAGTTCTTATTGTTGTAAAAAACTGGAAATAATAAATAAATGCTCCTAAATTAGTCTGTAGTGTATAGCCTGCAGCATTTCAGTCTACAAAGTATGTTACTTCTGGATAAAACAATAATGTTCTAAATTCTTGAACAGCAGTATAGAATTGTATTAACAGTTGGAGGGTCTCTGAATACCAAAGTACAGTTCAGTGCTTTTTACATCACTCAGGTTAAGCAAGAATATACACGATGCAGCTGTAAAAGCAGTGCCCTGCATTCTAACCAAGGTTTCAGGTTTGGTGTTTCTTGAGACCACATGAGAAACGCACAGAGTTTATATGTGTGTACTTAACCTGAAATATAGTTATTATTTAAATACTGAAAACTGAATACACATTCTTAACAACATTCATTTGACTACAGACCCATATGTTAGATAATTACATGCTGTTTTAATAATGGGCCAAAAGGTCGTTGTGAATATGTTTTTGATGAGTTGTACAATAAGTGAATTTTTTAAGAATTAAAATAATGTAATACTTAAATACTTGTTTAATACTTTTTTTATTATGGCAGAAAAAATAACAAACAACATAATGAGATATTGCAAACTCTTTATTGTCTTAGTTAAAGCATGTACCTCCTCTTGCTGGGGATGACGCCCATCTCCTCACTGTCTCCATCTGGTGTGACTCTCCGGGCCTGCCACCATTCATCATCAGATGCGTTAATGACATGCAGGATGTCTCCATACCGGAAACTGAGACCCTGACTAGGCAAACCACTGTCCTTCGACCGTTCATAGTCAAACAGAGCCCTGTGGAGAGACCACACGCATAAACACACCCACACACACACACACACAGTTATTTCTACCTTCCTGTTCTGCAGTAGTCTGTCGCTATGACAACTCAAATTGGGACTAATGGCTGAATGTGTCTAAAGGCACACTGGTTGATACAGCAAGTCCCTCACACACACACACACACACACACACACACACACACACACACACACACACACACACACACACACACACACAC
>JBBPDB010000036.1:7023257-7034925 GCA_037974465.1 Brachypetersius altus | reverse complement strand
AATAAGATCCTAAACTGCCGTTACCATGGTTACTACACAGTTAAGATAGGATTTTCAAGTTAGGAAGTTTCTGTAATACGGCCCCTGGGATTCAAACCCACAACCTTCTGATTGACTGACCAGCTGCCCCTACATGAGTTTTGTAAAAACTGTAGCATCAGTATAGCACTACAGCTTGGGTTTTTGTGCCTGATATGTGAGTTTCTGTATGTATCTATGAGGTTCTGTGTGCAAGGTGGGATTGTTAGGGACTGATCAGGAAACAGTGGGCAGAGGGAAAGAAGATGAAGTAAAAGAGAACCAGTGCAGTATCTTTAATGATTATTCTGAAAAGCCCATTGTCCTTCCACCACAGTGGAATTGGGCTCATTATTTAGTGATGTCATATCTATAAGGGAAGCATCAAACTGCTGATGCACACTCTTCTTTCTTACAATTTTAAATTTTACTTTTAGGCACTGCTGGATGAGAATGATGAACCCATAGTTAAAAGATGCATGATTCAAGTTTTATAAATTATTATCATTATATCATTTTTAATTATTTAATAATTTGTAAAATGAAACACATTGCTTTTACCTGTTTCATTTTAAAACGTGATAATTTCCCCCCTATCCCTGGTTCAAATAGTGGATCACAGTGTCAATTTATTTTAAATTATTTTTATGCTATTTGTTATTTTTATGTTATTTGTATCAGTATTGATTGGAATAAGATCATAAGCAACAATACTGAACTTTTTAGAATACTTAAAATCTGATTACTTTTCAATCTACATGCTTTACTTGGCTTCACCCTGTTCCACAAATAGTTGTTCATTGAGAGATTGAGAGATTATGCAGTGCATGGGAAAACTCAGCAAATTAATCTCACAAGACTCATTTATTGCAGTTGCCTGAATGGCCTAGTGATTTGGGAGTTGCCCCTGTCATCAGAAGGTTCTGGGTTTGAATCCCCTGATGGCAGCTGGATGGCCTTGTGTTTAGGGCATTGGCCCTGCAGATGGTTGGGGTTTGAACTGCTAGTGTCACTGCTGAGGTTCCCTTGACCACTGCTGAGGTCCCCCCCTACTTTGGCGGCAGCCCACTGCTTCACTTTGGTTAAATACAGACACAGAATTTCACTGTGTTGTGCTTGTATGACTATGCATGTGACCAATAAAGAATCATCTTCTTCTACCGGCCCCACTGAGGTGCCCTTGAGCAATTTGTCGTCCCCACACATTGTTCCCCCTCCCACCCATTGTGCCACCCCACTGCTACACCTGGTGAATGGGTTGAATGCAGAAGAATTTCACAGTTTACACAGTGTGTGCTGTGCTGTGTACGTGACTATAAGGAGCCACTGTATTTTCTCAAAAATGTAATCATCAAAGACATAAATACAGAGAGAAACCATCATTTGGTCATATTTTCATAGTTATCCCATTTTGATAACACAAATTTCATTTTTGTGTTTCATATTTATAATACATGTTTATGTAAAGATACAATTATCATCAACATAAACTTGCTCACAAGGTTCACACCAATAGGTTTACAAATAAAAGATACTGCTGTACAGTGCTGTGTGTGAAGCAGCTGCGTTGGCGTGCTTGTGATGTACTGCATTGCTGTGCTGACTGGCTGTGTGTTAGAGCGTGCTGAGTGTCACAGAGCGTCTGTGCTGTAGTATGCTGGTTAGAGGGAGGTGGTAGAGCCGGGGCAGAGCAAGGGAGGAAGGTTGTGGCTGGGGTTAGGGGTAAAAGCAGGCAGAAGTAACGGGTAAAAGTGCACAAAGGTCAGTAATGAAAACCCAAAACGGAGAGAACTCTCTCTATCTTCCCCTCTCTCTCTTTCTCGTTGTCTCTCTCACTCCCCCTCCCTCTCCCTTTGTAAGAGATCCACGATCAGAACAGCCTCTGGGCAAGAAGACCAAACCTGCGCCCCAAAGCCCAACTGAAACCCCATCAGTCTGAAACACAAATCAAAGTTCTGAAATCCTCCTGCCACATTCCAGAACATTTTAGTCCTAGTTTAAGCCTAGTTTAAGTACTATGACTTGACCTTGATCCACCAATAGATGTTTTATGGACACACTTGGACAACAAAATGATGCCTGAAGTCCATTATTTGTTTTTTTCACCCATTTTTTCTCCCCAATCACACAATGCTATCACACTGCTATCAGTGTGGGTGAAAGCAACAACAGACTTCCTCTAAGGAGTCTCTGGGGGTTATGCTCTCTTGGTCATCTGGCCAAAATGGCTGTGGCATTGCATGATATCAAACTCCCAGACTCTTTAAGAATGGGCAGCACTTAGGAACCCATTACATTAATTGTTTATTCATGTTAAATGATTTGGATGCATTTGAAAAGTCACACTGTAAGATCTTTGTTTTCTTTTCAGAAATAGTTCAACTGCTTCTGCTGATTTACTGTTGCTAGCTAAATTAACGTCACAGCCCACACCTTGGCAGAAAGAGCAAGCAGAATCATATGTTGCCTCAAACTATAGCAATAATCCAGTGACTGAGAGTCAGAAAGACGAATAGGAGAACTCTTTAGGTCACAATAAAAACCTGATTTGCAACACAAAGTCTCTGCATTGCAAAGGCTGATCTACTCTAACAGTGTGACCTTTCATACACACACACGCACACACACACGCACACACACACACACACACACACATCAGTAAATAAATGAATAATGCAGGGTAGACAAAGACAAAGCAGCAGCTCTACAAAAGAGTGCATTAGTGGGTGGAGCAAGGACAGGTCAAGTGGCTGATCACAACAAGCAAAGGATTCTGAAACGCCAGTTGTGTTGGGCTGTTTGAGGTTTCAGTCATGTATTTGTGTGTGTATGTGCATGGCTGGGGCTGCAGGCAGCTCTTGGCCCAGGCACTGATCGCATGGCACAAACCTGCGGCTGGAGGCGGGGCCCGGCGCGGAGAGCACAATGCAAGTTCTGACGAGTAAAAAAAGAGAGCAGACATCAGAACACCACTGCTCTCTCACGCTCAGCACACATTCCCTCTCTCACGCTCAGCACACACACACACACACACACACACACACACATTCACACCTCACATCACCACCACGCTTAGTGCCACAGGGATGGAAAAAATAGAGAGGTCATCTGAGGAATTTTAGGACCTCCCACACAGAACCTCCCACATCTGTCTACATCTTGTACAAATCAGCATTTGAGTACATACTGGCTGGCTGCAGCTGATCATGTACGATGTAAGATTTTAGTATTACGGCAACAATCTTGGACTGAGTCCTAGTCTTTATAGACCATAAGGTACGTAACAAGTGGTCAGTGAAGCATGTGTTTTCCTTGATGTCATCATCACCCAGACAGATGAATCAGTATCTCTACAGTGCAGAGCAGCAGCCAAACCAGAAATCACACTAATCAAACATGGCAGGGGACCAGGGGCCCCATGATAATCTGTAATGGTAGGGTGAGACTGAAAGTGTGCAGGGATTGCCCCAAAAATGTCTGTGCTAGTCGTGCTCCTGTCCTGCCTGGGGCTGTGGATGACCTCTGAGTGGCTTAGTGAATTAAGAGTCACTTATGGCCACTGTGATTTGTCAGAGGAACTGTTAGACACTCACCCTCGGGCCGGTATTGGGCGATGATGGTGACCGTCTGTCCCGCCCCCTTGAGTGCAGCTGCGGCCTGCTCATGAGTGGCACCTCGCAGATCAATGCCATTTACCTGCGTTGAAAACATGCTCATTCCTTATATTGCTACAGTGAGCAAATTCCATACAAGGACAGTATAAAAATGCCAACCCTACACATCAAAAGGTTAAAACGGAAAAAGAAGCAGCTATAATAAGGTGAAGGTCTCCGCTGGAAATCAGGGTCTGTGAGCTGGAACATGGGGGCTGGGAATAGTAATTGTACCTGGTTGTAGGCACACGCCATGTGGCAGAGCCATGCTGTTATTAAGCACTTATAATGGGATCCCACAGTGTGCTAACTCAGAGTGTGTGTGTGTGTTTGTGTGTGTATCAGCATGCATGTGCTCAAGCGTGTACGAGGAAGTGTGCAAGGCATGGCCTACTGTGCGCTTTGGCTCATGCTGCCTCTCCCGCGGGTCCGTGAGTGAATTTCTGCAGTATGCCCTGTGTACTCAGACTCATTTGACAGCATGAACTCAGAAGGCAGACCAGAGTTATTCTTAGACTCCAAATCAGGCCAGCACGCCATTATCTTTCTCTCTCTATATCCGTTCCTCTCTCTCCTTTTCTCCCTCACAGTCCCCCACTTTCTTTTTTCCCTCCACTTTTCTCTCCCTCTTTTATCTTGCATTTGTCTGCCTGTTTCCCCTCTTTCATACCCCCTTTCTCCCTCCATTTTATCTCATCTCCCTCTTTTAGCATCTGTCTAATTTTTTCCCTATTCCTCTTGTTTCTTGCACCCTTCCATTTTTCCCTTCATCTTTCTTTCTTGTTGAACTACACTCAAACTGATCTAAATAGAACTGCATCCAGTCGCTGTGATTGGCTTTGAACAGACTGCGGGTATCTCATCAGAACATGCAGGCTGAGCTCGATTGATTGTGAGTGGGGCAATGATTGAGCCTATCTGATTTGGAGTGGTCTGGGGACTCTGAGTGGTCTGAGTGTCTGATGAGCAATACAAGAACTGAAAGTTTCTGATTAGGAGACCGTTGTGGCGTTCCACAATTAGATTTACTCCCCATAGATAGGCCAGAGGCTCTGATGAGCCCTAATGATGAGTTAAGCTGCTGGGGATCACACTGAAGAGCTTTAGCAGCACACATTTCTTAGGTTTCATATTCATAAGTAATTAGAAACATGGTGTTAATTAGCCCTCTGACCAGACTTATACACTCAGACTCCCTTGGCTGCATTTGTGCAATTCATACAGTACTACAGTCAACACATTAATTATTTCTAAACTTCTAGAAAACATCTTATTTCAAATAAGGAACTTGGGTGCTCTTGAGGATAACGTGGTCATATTGATACATGAGGTGCACTGGCACCCTCTGCTGGTGGAAAGATGATATACATAGCAAGGGAACAAATGGAACAATCTGATGCACACCTATTGCATATATGTACACTGTGGCTTGCATATATGTACTGTGGCTTTCAGAACAAAGCCTCCAAAATCAACCAATTGCTTAATAAGACTTTATAAGAGGAGAAAACAATGCTCTTAACTTATTATGGAAGTTAATGGAAACAGTAATTTTGGAACATTTTATTGATTATAAATGAGACAAAAGAACTAATAAACAACAAGTTTCCAACAGTGACAGTATATAATTAGATGTATTAATTATATATACATATAATTAATGTGGGGCATGTATGACCCTATGTCCTCACAAGGTATAAAAGCAAATGTGTGTGTGTGTGTGTGTGTGTGTGTGTCTGTGGCATACATTGTGCATGAGTGTTTTGGGGAAAGGACTTACGGACAGGATCTGATCTCCCCTCCGCAACTCTCCACTGAGATCTGCAGGACCCCCGGCCAGGATGAAGGAGACGAATATACCCTCGCCGTCCTCGCCGCCCACAATGTTGAAGCCCAGGCCGGTCGAGCCTTTATGCAGCACAATCTTCCTTGGCTCCCTGTACATACACGTCCAATAGTACATTAGCTCAGAGTCCGTGGGGCTCAGCATCTCTCCTGACACACGCACGCCACCCTACAACACTGTATACATACACACACAGGCAGGAGGCGTGCTCACACTCTCAGACACACAGTCAGGCCAGCTGGGCGGATGTACGGTCTAGAGTACACTCTAGCACAATGGCTGGTGCCCAATAGGGGACTGCTCTACTTACACAGTATTTGTCCCAATTCTAACTGGTTTCCTAGAGACGGAGCTAGAGCACACACACTCTTGCACGCAGGCACATAAACCCATGTAAACCCCAAAATGTACACACACTTGATTCACTGGGTCTCCAGTATTCCTGCAGATACCAGAATCAGTGTACACAGACCAAACAAAAATATACAATATGAGAGTGCCACATCAAGGTCACAACCAACAAGCCTAAAAAAACAGATTCATTTTTAGTTGCCAAGGTTAATGTAATGATGTTTTTTTATATTGAAGACTAGAGCCATATTTGAGGCTGAAATTTTAGTCTTTTTAATTTTAGTCTAAAGCCAAATACAGCCAGAACATGTTCTGTTCAAGTCTGAACCAACCTGGCCCGAAACATTTTTTAACCTGAGCCTCACCTGAGCATGACATTTCAAAAGAGATCTGGTGAGAGTTTTTGAAGAAGCTGAGTGTTTTTGAAGAAACAGTGGGAGCTGACTGACACTAATCATTATATCTATGCCACAGTGTGGCCTGTCTGACTTCACACTGAAAATATTGAAACAGTTCTTGATTGGTGCCTGCGATTTAACAAAAAACGCATGCAAGTCTATTGCAAATCTAATATTACTCATAATTCAAAAAGTTGATGTGACTGAAAAATCTGAAAGCAGGTCTGAAATCAGCATGAAAACCTGGTTTAGAAAAGTGTGTTGTGGTTTCTGATGATTACAAAAAACATTTTTTTGTTGACCTGTGTCATCATCCATTAACTATATAAACTTGTGGCAAATGAATATCTGAGGTATATTTTAGCCTTCACTTGTTTAATCTTAAAACACCTTTTTTGCCAGAAGAATTAGAAATAATTGCCCTTCTGGTGGCACTAAACTGCACTTGGAATTGACTCGATGCTTTATTTAATGTACGTCAATTTTCCTGTTAGCAACGGGCTTCTGTCACCAACATAAATCTTTCATCTTTATCACCAGAAATCTGTAAAATGATTACAAATGTTTTAAAGTAATGATAACAGGGAGGCTGAATAAATTAGGGAGAAAAACTGAAGCAGTTAAAAGTGGGTGGTGGGTAATAAAACCTGAGTATGAAATCTGAACCCATATCTGGCAAACGATGTCTCAGTTTCAGAAAAAATATTAGCTTTAATGAAAATGAGCTAAAACACTGCAGTGGATGAGATATAAGTGACTTGTTCGCTCCAAAGAAATGACTCATCAGAGGTGCTGACGAGGTCATGTTCACTTTTTTATGGACTGCAATGCCAGCAGCTGAGTCAAAGGGATCAGACTAGATTAGGTTTAGAGAATAAATGTACATTCACACAATTTTCCCCTTATACTTTAAATGGTCAGTCAGCCAAGACACCACAGTTGCAAAGATCATGTAGATACCATTTAATTAAAGCTTTAATATATCCAAATGAGTGCAAACCGTATCCCTAAATCAGCACAATTACGTTGCAGTAATCTCAAAAAGACCTGTTCATGTGGTTACTGGCTCTATACGACTCTATATGCCCATTATCAAAAACATTAGTAGCAGCTATCTCTTCATACTTTTGCTCATATTGACTTCTCAACTATGTTTTGATTGAAATAATGAGAAAAAAAAAGTAGATTCTTAAAGAGCATCCCTAATGCAGTACTCAAAGTTACTAAAAGTCAGATGCACATTGAAAGTAATGGTATGTACAGTGTCAGACCCATGCAATCAGATGAAAGTGTATCTCCAGCTGTGACACTTCTGAAAGTTTTAACTGAAACATGGAGACAGATGCTGTCAGATGTTAACAGATGATAGTGGTGATGCTTATGATGTGGCTGTTTTAGCACAGCAGGACATTCCCCTTAGCACTAGGGGTGTATCTGTATAGAAAGTTCCTTAATGTGGTATTTGCGGTATTTGCAGTGATGCTGAATCCAAACCACCTTTGTTAAGTTGTTTATTAATTTAACATGACTTAATATTTTGAAATTGTTGATGTGAAAGAGTTGAAAGTAGGCTTGTCCCAATAACCACAATATTGCAACACTATCCTATTGACAAGTCAACCGCAGGGTAGAGCAAACTTTTTTAAACTGTCAAATGTTCTTTTTTCATAAAGCTAAGCTAGTTGATTTGCACTTCAATGTGTGTACTGAATATTAAATACATTCATAATGAAAATAAGAGGTGACAGTAATTTTCCCATCAACTGTCTGTTCAAAGTCTGTCAATATAAGACATTTAATATAAAATTGCTGTGGCCTACATTTAGATTTAAATGTATGTTTTAGGTTAATAAAATGAATTACAATTTAAATTGTCACATATGGAATCATTTTGTCAATTTAGGGCTACTAAATAAATGATTCCTAATTTAACATCCACTACTACAGCTACAAAAAACAGTAAAAGGTCAAATCCCAGCTATCAAAGTACACCTGGGAGACTGCTGGTAATATGGAGGCAACTTATATCTGGGTAAGGCTATAATTTAAACTAACACCCTTTAATTCATAAACGAGAAAAGGTGTTTAGCCTGACTTGTGCTCTTATTGCACGTCGTTGACCTTTAGTATTCTGCATTTACCAAAAAAGAATTGAATTAGTTTTAAAACTAATGCAACAATGTACCTAACAACAAAGCCAAACAAAAAGCACTAAAATTAGGACAAATCAAGTCTTTTGTGAAAATGAATGCTAATAACGAATACCTTGTTCACCCTTCATAACTGGCAGCCCTAATTTAAGGAGATAATAATAATTTAAAAATACTGTATCTGAATGTCACATGTGTCTTGTTTGTTCATGATGCCATCATGAAAATTTGTTGCAATCCCAAGTAAAACGGCCGCTTGTATTTTCTGTAGTTTTCATCACCAGACGTCTAGGCCTTTTAGAATCGTTTCTCATTTTCGTGAGATAAAACAGATAAAAAACCCCTGGTTACCAGAAAAGGACACAGACTGAGCCAAAAGGTACATGAGGACAGCAGTACTCTAAGATAAGGACAAAAGTTATGACAGTAATGGCTGTGACGCGGTATGGCAGCGATATGGTTGTTGTAGCAGGCCTAACACTGCCTTCAGCTCTGCTCTGATTCCTCTCTGACCTACTTATGACTGTTGTCTCTTCTTCCTTTCCCTGTTCTCTCAGCCCTACCAAAAGACCACATTTGTAGTTTGATTTTGTGCACACCTAGATGATGTATTTTCAAATTTTGAAGTATAAACTCATGCTTGGCGGTCTCAAAGTAACATCCACATGAATGCTGGGCTATAAGGTCTAAGGCAGAGCTTGTGTCACACTGCTTCCACAAGCCTGCCTTCTTCACAATTCAGCAGTGCACACATGATGTCATACCAGTCATCCACATGGAGTAAAAAGAAACATTATCATCAGATCAGGCCACTGTATTCCAGTCTGTCCCAGTTCTGATGCTCACAAGGCCATTTTCAGCAGCATTTCAGCAGCACTCTGACCAGCCCCACATGCAGCAAGCTATGATGCACTGTATGTTCTATAGCATGGCATTCATCATAGGTTAGTCTTTGCTCCTAAATCATATCAGTGATTCAGTGCCATGACTCAATTCACTGGTTGTTCTTCTTAAGACCACTATATATTAGGAACACCCCACAGGACCTGCTGTTTTAGTGGTGCTCTAGCCATCACAATTTAGTCCTTGTTAGACCTTGTTCTTGCCTATTTTTGCAGCTTCCAATACAACCACTTCAAAAAACCCTGAAAAAGTGCCACTGTAATGAGATAATCAGTATTATTCCCTTTACCTGTCAGTGGTTTTAACATTATGCCTAATTGGTGTATCTAGCCCAGGGATGGTCTGATGTCTTATTTGGGCAAAGTGCACTTGGTGTGCGTTTAGTGTCTAGTGCTTTATAAAGTGAAACAAATTCACATATGTATACTACCAGTCACCACTTATGTTATCCATATATTTCATTAACTGGGGATCATTATTCCTTTTAAGCATTGGAAAGCAGTTGAGAAAACAACTACTAACAAAAATATGTCAAATAAAACACACACATGGAAAGAATCTGTAACAGTGCATGTCTGACATCCTATTAACTGGTTTTGTAGTGATGCAGAGTTATATTCTAGACTGTCCTTTAACTTCAAATGTACTAGATAACCATTTCATACCACTGATTGTCACTTAAAAGCTCGGTAATATTGAACGCTTCTCTGGTGATTCACATTATAATAATAAATATATTAGGTGGCTTTTCGTAGATCAGTAATGATGACATTTCTCACTAGAAAAAGTACTCAAACGGTAAAACACACTGTAAATGTATTCGTTAGCAAAGAACGTTTAATGTATTTTAGTAAATATTGAGTGAGTGACATGCACATGTAGAAAATTTCAGTGTGTGCAAAACCTTTTGACTGACAGTGTACTAGAATAGCCAGTTCTACCTTTAAGCCCACAGCGAGAGCTCTCATCAGGTAAGACTGAGTCTCACAAGTGTGTGGCTTGATTTGACACATCAAAGACATAATAAAATTGAACCCTCTGGTCCTCCCGTGGGCCTTTTGTGTGTAGTTTTTTCAGATCTTTTAATTAAAAATGTTTTAAATATATCAATAATATATTCCACACATTTAATTGTAACACTTGATTTCTTCATGGCCACTTTTGGCCAACTGAAATCCATGAAAACTACATTTTTAAACTCCTTGTTAAATCAGACAATTTAGGTTTAAATGCTTTCATTCTGAACTCAACAATTTTTAGTAGTTTCTATCAGATTATGTAATTTATCCATTTTTAGCCAAGCAAGCAATTTTCTTATAATAATCCTTAGTTTCCAATAGGGTAGTATGATGGCTCACTGCACTACAACGGTGCAAATTAATGACACAATTTTGACATAGGTGTGATCTTAAGGATGTTAGCTAATGGTTTGTGCACGAAAATAGAATTCAGTGTTGTTGTTAATCAGTTACATATTTCAGACCTGCTCCATTTTGACCCCAGCACTGAAGTATTAAAAAAAAGAATAAATATTTGATACTTATGATAAAAACTGATGTTTTGTGTAGTAACTTTGTGTAGTAAAAATAGCAAAAAATATTTTATAATATATATACATATATATTAGAGGTGGGCATATATTAATTTTTTTAATGTAGATTAATCTCATAGTAATCTTGGAATTAATCTAGATTAAAATGGCTCATATGAATTCTGCCGAAGGTCTGAAGCCCCCCGAGAGAAAGAGTAAGGGAGAGTGAGAGAGAGAGAGATAGAGTGAAAGAGAGAAAGAGAGAAAGAGAGAGAGAGAAAGAGATACAGAGATACAGAGACAGAGAGAGAGAGAGAGAGAGAGACGATCCGCACGCTCCAGAAAAGTCACGAACGAGAGAGAGAGCGAGAGAGAGAGGCACAGAGAGAGAACGCGCGCACGCGCGAGAGAAAGAGAGAGAGAGACAGACAGACAGAGAGAAAGAGAGTAAATACGCGCTAAAATATCAAGGTGAAAGTCATCATAGCTTGCGTAGTATAGACACAGCTCCCAACCCAACATTGTGAATAGATTAACGGCGATATTTTTTTATTGCGCGATAAAAGTCTCACATTAACGCAGCACGTTAACGCCAATAACGGGCCAGCACTAATATATACATAAATAATATATACACTGCCCTATATTATTGGCACCCCTAACAATTCCTAGGAAATAAATGTAATTGAAGTATTTCTGTAATTTATACAGTAGTTTACAAAGTTGATCAGAGGATCTAGTAACATTTAATTAGTAATTCATCACTTCCTGTTTCCCTGGGGTATAAATATGATGTGACACAGAGGCCATTTCTCTTA
>JBBPDB010000036.1:6988126-7003252 GCA_037974465.1 Brachypetersius altus | reverse complement strand
CACACACACACACACATACACACACACACACACACACACACACACACACACACACACACACACACACACACACATAGTATGTTGTGCATGTGCATATATATATATATATATTGCACAACATACAAGCACATTTATAGATACAATAGGATATACATTATATATGTTTAGTTATTCCACCTGTTGTCTGCTCTCCTTCCCCAGACATTTTCCACTTCCCTCTCTTGTATCTGTACCCTTGTTAGTCTGTATCTGTTTGTCACTCAATTATGACACCCTGTCGTTCCTGTGTGTACTTAGCCTAGTTACCTTGTCTGTTGTTTGTTTTGCTCCCTTTCGTTTATTACGCTGTTAACTTGCTTAACATTTATGTTTTCCAATAAATGTTCTACTCACATGCATATTGCCTCAAATCCTCCTTGCGGCCCACATTACAGGGGTCCCTGGTCAAATTACATGTTTTGTTGATTTGCTAAGCACAAAAAAATCCACATCCTCTACAGAGTACATTATATTAATAATTATGTAATTTGTTTTCTCTTCAGCAGAACATGTTTTTAACAGGAGCACGCACAGATTTTTGTCTGACAGTAAACAGAGCAGGAGAATTGCAACAATAACTAACTATAGGGTTCACTGAAATTTACAGTAGGGAAGTAAAGAAAGAAGGTTCAAGGTTGAGTTGGGAACCTTTTGGTCCTTTGATGAGTTTGATCTCCACAACGGTCTCCAACATGGGTCTTCTTCTGCGTACGTACAGTCTAACAATGGAGCCGGCGACCTTCAGTGCTTCCACGGCCCTGCTGTGGGAAACCTCGGACACGTCCACTTCATTCACACGCAGAATACAGTCATTGACCCTGCAGACACACAGACGCACAGTTAGAGTTGTGTAAGCCTCTGCTGCATGGTTAGCCACCCCTGTGGAGAGTTCCAGATTGTGGCAGCCTCTGGTCCAAGGACAGCTATCTCCTGAGGCATGCTCACACAGTGCAGCTGGGCCCCCCTGACACACACACGCACGCACGCACGCACACACACACACTCATGCATGCACACACACACACACACACTCATGCATGCACACACACGGGCAGCAACAGAGTGTGACATGTTGCACTGCCCCTATCTCAGTGACAACTTCAGCAGAGTGTATTGAGAGTACAGTCACATAAGAATGATTGGTATAAAACTAAAGTTATGAGCTTATTTCACATAACATTTTAAAACGCACAGCTAACCTTCTAGCTGTCAAAAAGGCTAAAACAAACCCTGCTTTAATCATAACCACCTGCATGCATCAGCATATGATCTGCATGGTGACCAAATACTAAGTCATTGCACGTTCAATGATGGTTTGTTTTGGCTCAGTTTTGTTAAGTGTTGACAGCTTTTAGAGGCTGGGCAAGGCCAAGCCACAGCTCATTGTTAAATTCACTGAAAAAGTCAGGGTCATAAATTTGCATTTATCTGCATCTTTATTAGTTCTGAAGGTCTCTAAACACAGGTCATTACTGTATATTTTTGCTTTAAGGGTAGCCCATAGGCAGCATAGTTGTGCAGTGGGACGCACAGCAGGAGGGTTCTGGGTCTGACTTCCGGCCGGGTGGCCAAGGGTACTTTCTGCAATTTGCATGTTCTCCCTGTGTCCATGTGGATTTCAACCAGGTACTCTGGTTTCTTTCCACAGTCCAAAGACATGCATGTCAAGGGAATTGCTGAATAATCCCTAGTTGTGAGTGTGTGTGCATGAATGTGTTTGGCCTGTGATGGACTGGTGACCTGTCCAGGGTGCTTCTCTGCCTATGACCACTGGGATAGGCTGTAGTACTCACTGTGACCCTTGCTAAGGACATGCGTTTCAGATAATGGATGGTTGGATGATTAGGTGGCCAAAAGTAAATTACATCATAATATGCCCTTCTTACCATATTGTATACTGTCATTACTTAAAGAACTCTGAATATATGTTTTATTACAAACAGAGCAAATGCAAGTGAAATACTGAATAAAAATCATTGCGAAATCATCCTGGATTCTAAAAAATCCATGCATGTGACAAAACCATGTAGTTTTATGAACAAATAAATAATCATAAAATATCATGTTCCCAACTCTGCCAAGCTTGAAACAGCCAACTTTTCATTACAGTAGGCTGTCTTGTGACAGTTGGCTTCTTTTCTAGGCTTTCTTTGCATTATTTGATGTATTTCTGAGTATTTTGCAATAGCAAACCGGTTTCAGGGAGGGTTAGCCCAGATTTTTATTGTTGTTTCCTAATTCTAATAAAGAATGGAAAATCTGGGACAGAGAGAAAGGAGAGACAGGGATAGAATATAAAAGAGTAAGGGGGTTGGATAGGTTAGAGAGACAACCAAACCGAAGAGACAAGCCCAATACCCACACAAACAGGACTGTCACACACAGCTGCCCTTCACAGCAAACACATTCACCCAAACAAACACACACCAACTGCTCGGGTCTCTTCCTCTCTCCACCATATAATTATAGCTGTCTGTGATAAAACAATCTTCTCAATCAGCTCCTGATCATCATGACAGGCATCTAACAGAGACACAATCATCCTGCTGTAATAAGAAAAACACTTCCCCAATAACCCAGACCTCATCTCCTGAGTCAGCTCTAATGGGCTTATCCATTTCCTAACACAGCTACAATCAGTGAGATGAGGGTGCGTGTGTGTGTTCTGTGGCTCCTCCGGTCTCAGGAGAGTCATTAGAAGTGAGACACAGAGCTCAGTCTTAATCACAGAGAAACACAGGAAAAGCGAAAGTGAGAAAGACAGATGAAGAGAGAGACGACAAAATTTAGAGAGCTTATATCCAACTTGCTTCTTGTTTTTTATATTTTTCCCTGAGTTTTCCCATTTTCAAACTTCTTTTTACCATTTTGCCTGGATAAGGTTATTTTTCTAGATGTATGTTAATCACATGTTTTTACCGGTTGTATTGTGACTCATTTGCAGGACTTGCAGAAACACTTCTTACGCCTAAACTGCCAGTACTTACATAGGAGGATGTTTCCTGACATCAAAGAAATACTACATTCAAAAAAGGTCGTCTTTGCAGCTTAATATCTAAAAATGTACAATGTGGACTAGGAAGTACATGGTATGTATTGAAAATTCTTATGTTTCAAAGTAAATTCTTATATTTAAAATATGGGTTCTTTCGACCTGACAATTACAACATGGAGAGAATATGTCAGAAAAGAATAAATCAGTCTGGATCCATTTAAGAAATGTTATTTTTTCAGTTTATTAGTTAAACCCTTGTGAATACATCTGTCACACATGCTGTGCTGTAACGCTCACCGTAGCCTGCCGTCCTCAGCCGCTGCTCCTCCAGGGATGATTTTGGTGATGAAGATTCCAGGATCGTCTCCGATGTGTGGGTTATCTGTCCCGCCTGCTATACTGAACCCCAACCCTGAATTTCCCTAAGGGCAGAGAAAACACATGCATATACACACTTTGTGTTTCCAGATGTGTACAAATGTGTTAGAGCGACATTACTAGGCCTGTCATGGTCAACAATGTCAATCACCTGTCGCACAGGCAGAACCAGGTCTTTTGTAGTAAGGAGTACTGGCACTCAGTAATGCCGTTATGGTTGGTAGGACACTAGATGGCAAAGGTATGACTTGGACATGATGTCAAGTCTCAAGTCATAAATCTGATCTTCAACGAAATTGAAAAGGACTTGTGACAAATCAAACAAGATTCACAGAGATTCGGGTAAATGAATTCATTTCCCACCATAGGAATAAGTGTTGGGAGGTTCAAATCTTGTTTTGGAATTGGTAGTAGTGACAATTATGTAATTATGCAATTAAGGGCATGTCTATTTGTTCAGGACCCCGAATTAGGAACCAGGATTTGCGTTTATTGAGTCAGCAACTGACTTGCGACATGCCTGTACTTGAGTTTAGACTTGGCTTAAGTTGGGATGTTTCAACTGTACCTTCATACATACGTACATGATGTCTGTGGTTCACTCATCCAATAAACTAATCAACTCAGCAACCAATCAGCACTCAAATGTAATAATAGCATGAACTTTTTATTTAGAATAATTCATAAAAAAGAGAAACTGGAAATAGATTTTAATTCTGGAAAAACTAGACATTATCATATTAGAGAGCCAATAATGAAACTACCAAAAAATTCCACTTTTATCAAACAAACCATGACCCATTAACTGTAAAAATCAGCTCACCACTGCCATAAACTCAATACACTAGAAACCTGACAGCGGCACCGCTGGTTGCTAGGAGTTATTTCAAGATGGAAAAGGACACATCTCTGAAAAGTAACTGCGAACTCTCACTGAAACTAACTTTATCTCTCTCGCCCAAGCAGCATGATGTTCCTGTGAGGCATGAGCGTGAGACTGATGTACTTTAATTGATTCTCTAGATGATAAACAGCGAATGAGCCCCAGAGAGGAGCAGAATACAGCTAATTATACTCACCCAGACAGGCTGTGTTTATGAGCATGCCTGCATAAGGAGGGGCAACGCTCTAGATGCCTCTTCATCACATAAATTGTCATATTCTTGGATCTTTGATTAATTGGCATTTGAGGGAAATGGTGAGGGCTCTGGTGATTAAAGTACATTTGTCTCCACAGGCAAGGCGGAACGAGAAAATACATTACAGTTCTCCAGGGCTAACCAAGTTCTGGGATCAGATAAGCTATAGGAGGCTGCTGAGAACATACACTCCGATTGCAACATAACTACTGAATGGTGTGAAATAGTATGTCTACTGACCTTTTAACTACATGAACCTCCTAAATATTGAGGCAGGATGAAACCCAGCTGCTTGTATGCTTATAACTGCTCTGATTCAAATGCAGCATTTGGAATTATTTTTAAGGTGGCTTTGAAAGACTGTAGTACTTGTGGGAGAAATTTGAACCAATAATTTAGTAACAAACAAAAACAGAAAAGTCTCCATTACAATAAGGAACCATGAACTGTACGAATTAGAGCAAGAGCAAGAATTGCATAGGCACTGCAACTATTGTGTGGGTCATGGGTGTGTGTATGTGTGTGTTCTTAGTATTACTGGTGAGAGACTGAAATAGAATCAAAGACAGAAATTGTATCCGGTTTAAGAGCAGTTTATCTCTACATGCCCCATAGGAAGCCGTGGGCAGACGTTGTGGGCACCAGTCTTTGACAAACCAGCACTCCCTTCAGTCCTGCTGACCTTTGCTATTGTGCCTGCGTCGTCTTCAGTCCCCCAGATCTGATAACTGCTGTCAAAATGTCACCTACAGCTGGCCACCCCTCACTGTCTAAATACAATTTTTTCACATGCAAACATCGCAGCCCAATTAAGGCCACTGCCACATGCAATACCACCCACCCGGAGCCTCTGCCAGGCCATGCAATACTCAATCAATTAGCCCTAATGTAGCCTGTGGATCACACGGTTCATTCCAAGACCTTTCAGGCAGAAAGACGAGGTCCCTGTCAGTTAGGATCCAAACTAAATCTGTCATCTGTCCTCAGTCTAGAGTGAATGGAACCAGAACTTCTTTGCAGTTGCAAATTGCTTCACTGGTATTAAGTTGAGCTAAGAATGTCTCATTTCTCTATCTGGATAATACTGTTGTCACGGAGAAGACGTGGATGACTGGAGAGCAGCCCACATGTCGCATGGTGGAAAGCCCAAATGTGGACACACACAAGTGAGCAGGTAAGCCACGTGTTTTAATCTGAGAACGCTCTCGGAAGAGAGTAGAGATTTCCACCCGGAAACCTGCGTTCTCACAGGCACACAGACAAAGAGGTGAGGGCTCCGAAGAGCCAGAGTACTCACGATACTGAGGGTTGAGTCGATTGACTGGTTGGGCCGATATATAAGTATGTCTGGTGCAGAGGAAACCCTGTTTCCTGTTTAAATACCTTACGTGAGTCAGTTCCGGGGTGTCTGCAGACATCACATGGCCTGGTGTGTGTGACAGCTTTGCTTGTATTATGATGGTTTCAATGGTGCAATGACTAAAATTCAGCTACTGCCAGCAGAGAAGCAGTGGTCAATAAAATGCTCCGCCTGCCCAGGTGATGCTCTGTTAAAAGCTCAGTTTTAATGCCATCAGTCACACAAAGGAATAAACCAAATGTTAAACTTCTGGGAAGCCCAGGCGGTTATTCACAATTGCATACATCGCTGATTATACTCGTTAGGCTAATAAGGTAGCTAGCCTGCTCAGAGGTATAGCATGAAGATGACAAAGGGGTCCCTGTTTAATCACATTTTGCAATGATGACTATAAAACCCTTTAAACACCAAATAAAATCACTCTACAGTGCACTGTTGCTACTGTATGACAGCTGGATACAGTTATGGCTGTCAGCTAACTACCTGCAACTATCATACATCTTAGATGTTGGAGAGAAACCTTTTCCAAAACTGCTACTTTCCAGGAAACTTTAAAATAACTACACACTGCATTGTCAAATTTTGTGTTCTGACTTTATTATCCCATGTTTTTGTACAGTCTCATTTTACAGATTAATTTTTACTCTTATTTTATTTTACTGTGTTTTAGTATTTGTTTGGTTTTTGGACTCGAAGGGCGTCTTTGCCAGGAGCCCATCCAGAGTCTAGAATTGTCACAGATCTAGCTAAAACTAAGCTTCCTCCCCCATGGCATCTGCGTGTCGGCCTCTCTCAATGTCATTATTAGTTTCACCTGTCACTAACTTCCTTTCTTCCTATTGAAACCTAGCCTGACCTGAAATGCTTTGTCCTTCATCGTGTTTAGCGTGACTGGCACATGGCGCTACAGAGCTGCTCTCTCTCTCTCTCTCTCTCTCTCTTTCTCTCTCTCTCTCTCTCTCTTTCTCCCTCCCTCTCTCTCTCTCACTCCCTTGCAGCCTTAAGTGGGAGCTCTTGACTGACTTGCCATTATCCTACTACTTTGACTGAGATAATGCTAAAGTACAAATCAAATTTTTGAGGCAATGGACGCATGAGCACAGAGACTCTCCTGTTTGATTTGACAATTATGGACTTTGCTTTGAACCTGCAAATACAATCCAGAATGAAGTGTGACCTTACTCCGGCTGTCTGGTTGACACATAATAAAACTATTTGATTTACTCCTGCAAATGCGCGTCCACTTCTGTGTGCCAGCCACCAATCATGACACATGACAGCTGCTTGACCAGTTGCCTGTGTCAATGTTTGCTTTGCTTAATTAGTCTGCTGTAATAGTAATTGACAATTTGGAAAAAAAGAAAACCCAAAACTAATTGTATTAACTAGTGGAATGATCTGATGTAATGTAAGTGCCAGGATCTGTGTACAGGTAACCGCAATCTGAGGAGCAGACATGAACCTGTTAGGTTAGGATCCATTACTCTAGCATCACATGTTTAGTGTCCTTACAAGATCCAAGAGTGAGATGCCTGTAGAAAACTACACACGAGCATAAAACAAAGTATAAGTGCTTGTTCATGTACGTGCATGAAGGCCAGAATTTATATTACTGCTTCAACTCACCCGTTCTAGCGTAATTTCTTCAAATTCATATTCAATTTCTGTCCCGTTGACCTGCAACAAAAACAAAAAAATATTCTTTACACACTACATATATAACATTCAAATGAAATATTAGACTACCACCAGTAGGAAACTTACTATGATGTCAATAATTAAGTATATAGTCATTGGTTTGTATGCAGTGTTATCCAAATCAATGTTTTCCCCTGTGAAACCTCATGAAGAAAGAAAAGCCAGCTAAAAGAGTGACTAAATATTGCATTTGAAGAAAGATAACTCATAAATATCTGACGAGTTTAATTGCAAAATGACATAGAACCATTTGCGGCCATTATGGATACTGTTGTATTCGTGTATAAAAAGTCAGCTTTGAGTAGCCTGGATGATCAGGTATAATCCTTACTATCTACTATAAGAAACTGGCCTGCTCTCCCGCAGCTCACCATGGAATCAGTATGGAGGGGCTTTTCAATTCTCTTTAAATAGTAGCGTCACAGGCAACCAGCAGGTGCTCCAGCTTCAATGGCTTCAGTCTGAATTCTGACATACAAATCCATATCAATTTACCTGTTCTTTTAAAAAAAACCACATTTCTACAGCTGTTCTGCCACCTGGACAAGAACTCGTGTTCCCCTTATAAGCCTTAGTCAACCTGTAGTCTCTTATACACACTCAAATATCTATGCGCACATACATGAAGACTGATAGCCTAAATAGGAAATGTGATTACTCTGAGACTGCAGTGAGAAATGATTATGAAATAATCTGAGTCACCTGAGTGTTTGATTAAACAGCACTCATGACTCTGATTTAAGCAAGTTAGTCAAAAGCAATGATCACAAGGATCTCTGTCTTTCATTGATTTTCTCAGATTCAGACTTAAAATACTTTTCTCACACACACACACACACACACACACACACACACACACACACACACACACACACACACACACACACACACACACACACTCTGAAGTGCCTTCTTTATACACTCATAATCTTGACACAATTACGGGTTCTGAGTTCGGCCTGTTTTAAACAGGCCAGAAGAATCCACTGCATTCAGGTTACGCGGCTTTAATGCTGTTTTTAGAAACATGCTGTAGGTTTAGGTCTCTCTAAAATATCCCACAGTTAATTCAGAGCTCGAAAAGTGACTGGCTGAGAATCATACAGTGATTGCCCTGCCTCTCCCTATGAAGGCACTCCATTTTAATCCAGGTCATACTCACCTGTGACCTAACGATGACACTGAGCTGTTAAGAACAACAGCCACAACAACATATATTAAGTAAAAATCTAATTAACTAATAACATTTTGTCCTAACAAGAAGACAAAACCACTGCAATCAATAAAGCTGTCTGCATTTGCCATGTGTGGCAGCGCTCTGTTACTGACAGACGCCCCATTTCTGTTTTTGACGTGTCGGGTCACAGTCTGTGTCCCACCTTAAATACTGCGATTTTGTCTTGGCTGACTAGACACAAAAACAGGAGATATTAATGTGGATATTGGTACTGGCTTCTCATGGTATACCTCTCCCTCTTATGAATAACTGTGTTAATATCTTGTATTTACTATGATTATTATTAAAATGCCATACAGTTTCATAATATGAGCTTTTCTGAACATATATATTTTACTTAAAGAACAACCAACTGCATATCATTACAAACAGAGCACAGTGTAGTGGAGTGCAGTGTGTAACATGTTAATGAATAATCAGATGTATGCTTTAGTTTCCACACAATATTCTTTAATTGTGGCCCCAGTGGTTCACTTTGTGAGTTCATCAGGTGTCAGGAAATATGTTATTGAGACATATTATGTATTATGAACATTTCTTGAAGTCTCATGTTTTTGCCATTTCGCCCACTCATATCATAAGCCAAAGCTTTTGCTTAGCATTACTAAGCTTCTGTGAGGGATGAACAATCACAGCAGTAGTGGGCACTAGTTATAAACAGTATCCATGTTGGTTTAAGCACCATTTCTGCCCACCCAAACAAGAGTTGATAGTATGTAAATGTAAATGATAGTATGTGTTGTCCATAGTATGATGTGTCAGTGTCTTTTCTACATTTTGTGGTTAGCAGGTTCTCTATGGATTCTGTGTGGTTGCAAGAACGTATTTAAAATGTGAACAATGTGCAAGATCTATTAAAATTGTTCCTGAATGATGGAACTATTGGCCCTATTGGGAGTTCAATCAGTGGTACTGCTAGAGCACAACTGGTCTCGCTTTCCCTGGGCGGGTGGTATGGCCCTCTCTCCCTCGTCTTCCAACCATCACTCAGCGTGAAGGCAGCCAGTGTAGGCTTGTAAGCTAACGTAACAGAATCGTCATCCTCCAAGCACATTACTCTGTCCAGCGACAGAGAGGTTCAAAAAGATGCTGTAGGTGCCTTTCTGAGGAAAAAGATTTTTGATATCACAATTGAGGGAATCCTTGCTACTGGGTGGAACTGGAGACAAGGAAATTTGGCATAAGAATCGGAAAAAAAGTCAGATTTTTGCCAATAATTAAGCTGTGCTCGGGGGTAAACCTATAAAATGTAACTACAGTCAAGTTTCCTATAATCAAGGGACTAGTCTGTATTTCACACATTACTGTTGGTGCAAAGTGAACTACCTCCTGAATAAAGAGAAAGACAGGGTGAGAGATCTAGTGCTAGTCATTTCATCAGTGAGTCATTTGCAAATTCAGAGGTTTTGGAACATTAAGCAGTGACAGATCCAGCAGGTTGTGGAGCACAAGCAATGCAGCAGCTTTGGTAATCACTACTGTGACAAACTGTTTTGTGTGTGTCACAGCTATTCACTTTTAATGAAGCCATTGTTTGTCGCAAAGAAGTGGTGGGGGATACTTTCAATTCAGATTTGATGAGTGATTAGAATGACAAGAACGGTTCCAGGACTATCAAGATCAGGGACTATTCAAATAACATTTGAGGCTGAAGATTTGAGTGTGCAGGCCTAATGCTGTTTTAAAGTGTAATGACTTCAATAAAGTATTGAAAAAAACTAAAAACAGTTGTTCAAAACACAGAAACTGGTCAACGATCAAACCTAAAAATCATGGAGGATGGAGGGGTTTGTAAAAAAAATGTTTGTTTAACTACAGATAATAGGATAACAAGTGTAAAACACAGACTAATATTATGCTAATATACTATTAGAAGAATTTAAGAATTTAAACCAACATTTCTTACTTTTAAAAGTTAGCATTAGGTAAAGTATAGCATTATTTTTTGTGTAGTAAGCAGGCTCAGCTGACTGGACTATTCTTTTTCTAGGGATTCTTTTGAGAACTGAGCTAAATCTATCTGTGTAGTATATCAACACGTGCATCCCTGTACATTTTCAGTGCACAAAATATGTGTTTTAAAAATACAGAATCAAATTTTGACCTCAAAAATCCTAGGCATGAACTGACATTTATGTAGTTTTGGATGTAAAATATATCATTATAATTTCATGTGTTTAGTGAAACAGATAAGAGGTATGTATCATAACAGACTCTGATTACAATCTAGAAGGTTCCAGGTCTGGATCCAGTGTGTTGCAGCACAAATATCATTTAAAGGTAGCGTAACTTAGCATAACACATCTTCAAGGCAACAAAGTGGCTGTAGTTTAAAATCTTTGGCGCCAGTGTGATAATTTTACTGAGGCCAATTTGTGCACTGTGTGTCTGTTGTGGCTCTGTTGTTGTTGTTGTGCCGAGAGCCCTGGACCCGGCTTTGGCACCGGTTAATCAGGGCAGATGAGGAGGAAGAAGGGGCGCTCTCAAAATCCCCTGCTGTCTCTGTGGGTACATGCGCTGATCCTCCATCAGCACACACAGCTAAATACATCTACCAGCATCATCAGTGGAAGTGTAATAAACTGATGGATGGAACTGAGATTCCAATAATGTTGCTGAACAAATGAAGTCATTAAAGACAAAAACAACCCTCACCATCATGAACAACAACATCGCGAACAGATCACAGTAGTACACACACACACACACACACACACACACACACACACACACACACACACACAGTCTTCATGGAGTTTCAGGACTACAAGTTGTTTTACTTAATGTCAGAAAAACAACCCCCTCTATCTGTCCTGTTTAAGAAAAGGGCCAATTAAAGTGCTCTGAGTGGCTTTAGCATTCTGAGCCCATTCTGCACTCACGTGGCTCCGTCGCGACTCAGAGCCAAACCCCAGCAGCAGGGCTCACATCTGCATTGCTAAGTGGTGCTTTAGCTGGGCGTGTCCTCAGGGAGAGAGGATTGTGAGGCTGTAGACTGTAGGCTGAGGCGAGTGGAGGCTGAGGAGGTTGCAGCTGCAGAGGGGAGGGGACAGCAGCCCTCCATCCACACTGCAGGCTCACACAGGCTCATATTAAACTGGTGAGTCACAGTGGATGTGCCAACATTCACACTTACCAATGGGAATGCATGCACGCTCTTACACACATACACACACACACAAAACTTTCTTTAATGCACATGAAAGTGAAAGTGATCATTCAGTCATACGTGAACACACCACTGCACACAGTGTGAACAGCACGAAATTCTTCCTCTGCATTTAACCCATTCACCAAGTGAAGCAGGGGGCAGCAGGAACACGGCGCCCAGGGAGCAGTGCGTGGGGACGGTACCTTGCTCAGGGTACCTCAGAGGTGCCTAGCGGTCTTCCTGATCACAGGGCGAATGCCTTAACCACTAGGCCACCAGCTGCCCTACCAACCGCTACCAACATGATACACAGCTGGTCTCCCACCGCGTGCACTTCAGCTCAAAATATATTCGATAAAATCCACCATCCCTCATGATCGACTACTGACTAGGACCTCCGTTTACAGCCTGAACTCTGTCTTTTCTTTAAGTTCTTCACGAAGAGTTCTCCAGGCTTCTTGAAGGACCGTCCAAAGCCAGTCTCTTGTTCTGTACCCTGTGCAGGATGGTCCACTCTGCTCCAGTAAGGTTAAGATCTGACTTACAGAGTTCCATCCTGTTTTTTCTACAGAGGTGCTCCGGCTCCAGTGCGGCAGTGTGTTTGGAATCGTTGTCAGGCTGAAAAATGAAGCTGTTGCCAATTAGATGCTCTCCAGGCGGTACTGCGGCAGGGCTCAAGACAATACTTGCACAATACTGTATACAGTCAGCCTCTGATATTCACAGGGGTTGCATTTCAAGAGCACCCACAAATTAAAAAAAAAATGCAAATTTGTGAAAAAAGGCCTATTTTTATAGTGTAAATTCTAAATATGCTCCCAAAACACTTAATGTTAAACTCGGTTTAATACATTCCCTGAAAAGAAAATGTAAAGGTATACTTTGGGAAACTGTGCTAATATGGGAATGTTGAACTGTGTCTGCCAGGGATGCGTCACAAGGTAGCAGCTAATCAGCAGCAGGGAGAATGAATAACGCTCCCGGATTGGCTACTTTCAAACCTCCCGTCTGTGAGTACAGTGGTATTTCACCGTCCCAAGATGCATTTTCATAAACAATGACACATAGGGTGCAGGCGGTGAGGCGCAAATGCAGATTTCCATTTTATATCTAGACTTGATGGCCAAAATTTCAGGCCTGATCGCCAAAAATACAAAACAAGCAAAAAACCTTGGATGACTAACAAACAGCAGTCAAACTGTAACCAATAAACGGACACAAACACTTTAACTGAAACCTTATAATGACGTGTTCTCTTGACAGTACAAAAATGTTTGTTTTTAATATGTTTGTTACAAAATTAGTAAATTATATTTTCTTATTCATTTAGCACTAAAATGCATGAAAAACTATATATTGCCAGGAAAAAAGCAAAAAAAAAAAAAAAATGCAGAGGATATTTGTGTTTTCTGCGAATTTGCGGGGATTTCTGCAAATAAGGGAACCCTGTACCGCTACATGCGAAAATGTACGGCTGATGAGTCGCTAATTCGTCTTTGTGGTCCTCTAGACCAGTGGTTCCCTTTCTTCCTTGAAAGCCCCCCTTTGCCCCTGTCCAAGACAAGCCAGGCCCCTCCCACTCCTACCCATGTAGACACACAAAAATAATACAAACTTTTATTTGCAAAAAATATAAAGTGCTCGTAGGTCTTTGCTCTTACACACTTACGTTTCTCTCTTTATGAACTGAATGTGTACAGTTATAATTTTGGTAAACTCAGTGCCGAAAAAATTCTGCGCGCCCCCTGTGATCTCTAGCGCCCTCCCTAAGGGGGGCCCGGACCCCAGGTTGGGAACCACTGCCCTAGACCACCACATACAACACACACAAGACAAAAAGAATTGGAGCCCCATTATGTTCTGGTTTCCCGTGTTTCTGTGTTGCCCTCGTCGCACCTCTACTGGAAATCTGTTCATTATTCTGAACCGAACTGAGTTTGCTCTGAACCCTTTGCATTTTTGCATGGCCTGTGTTGCCCGGCAGCCCTTCCAGGATGATGGCCCGTGAACACCGTGTTCCTAATTCACACCCTTTGAAGGTTTAATGCAACACCGCCACATGTTCCTCCCGAGTTCCTTTAGGTCACGGCTCCCTTTAAAAAGCCATAAAGCCTCGTTCCTCATCACACACAAATTAGCCCTTCCTCTCGCGCTCTTCCTCTCTGCAGTTAGAGGGGAACAGAAAAGCCTGAGTAGATGTGTAAACAGCCTGAGGGCTTCAGCCCACCGCGGCTGCCTCCTTCTCCTGCCAATCACTTATAATTGGACAGCCAGACACCAGCAATTTGTGCATCATGTCAAAGCAGTCGTACCCAAGATGCAAAGCACAGAGCGGGCCAAAAAAGCAACACACTCAGGCCGGTGGAAGAGGCGAGTGTCCGTGTGGTGATATGTTCTCGGGGTTTTCCAAAAGAAAGGTCTAAACAGAAGCTCCTCACCACATGCAGGTGTCAGCGCTGGCTTTAAAGCGATGGTTCTTTGATAGAAATCAAACATACACTTCTCTCCTCACCTACTCTGGAGTTCACCAAGACTGAACTGGTGAGAGCACTTAGATGCTTTAAACCAAAGCGACTTCCATTCCCTACCTACAGGGGCAGTCTCTCCCTGGACCAACTTGGGGTTAAGGGTCTTGCTCAGGAACCCAGTGGTGGTGCTGAAGGTGGGATCGAACCCATGACCTCTTGGCCCAAAGGCACCCATTAGGCCTCCATACAGAACTCCTTGTGTACAAGTCGCTCAATCCATCTCTGATATGTTTGGTGTTTATGATATTAGTGCGTCTCTTAGACTTCCAGGAGCTGCTCAGATAGTGGAGGAAAGATCTGAAGATCTGAAGTGAAATGGAGTTTATCCACTATGCTGTCCAGCCAACTGCCCATCAGTATCAGATCTGCACCGACACTAGAATTAAAGGTAACACTTTATGGTAAGGGTACATGAATCATCATGAATTCATGCATGAATTATGTGTTACTTCATGCATTAATGTCTCATGAATCATCAGGAACTAACATGAGTTCAAAGTCTTTCTATCATGATTTCATGAATTAACTACCCTTTAATTATGACATTAACTAAGGCGGGTACATCACCATGATTAATGGTTTATTACACATGATCATGTTT
>JBBPDB010000036.1:6961270-6977816 GCA_037974465.1 Brachypetersius altus | reverse complement strand
GAGTATTCCCTAGTTCTGTGTTGACTCCTGTTTTGTCTTGTACGGCCCTCGAGCCAGTTTTATTTCATGAATAAAAATCCCAAGCACAACCTGGCAGTTTTTTCTGGTGCTCTCTACTCAACACTCACAATGCCACAGGAGGGGAGCGTGACAAACAGCTTCATCCAGATACAGGTTTTATGTAGCATTATAGAAGCATAAAATGACCCCAGGTCAGTAGGAAAAGGGCTTTGATTACAGTGGAAAGAGAATAGTCCTGTTTTGCCTTCAGAAACTAGTGCACAGACTCACACACAAACCTAGGGTTATTACTCAGCAGCTCAGGTGGCATATAGGCAGCACTGTTGAGAGAAGGATCAATGACAGAGGCCGAGACGTTCCCTACTCTGCGCACACCGCTTCTGCTGCATTAATGAGTCTACAGCCTCAAGAGCTGCTACTTCAATCACAGAGAGGGAGAGAGAGAGCACAAGAGAGAGAAGGGGAAACTAATTAAGAGTGCCTGTGGTTTGAGGAACACTTACATTTAGACACACACACACATTTTAGTTCTAAAGAGTCTTACGCATACACATAAAATACTTTAATCTACATCTTCATTATTTCCTCTGAAGGAGGTGTGAGCAGTCAGCAAGTCTATGGGTTACAGTACAAAATTACACATGACACAGATCGCCTTGCTCTTCTATCCTACATCAACAGGTTGTGGGATATGCAAAGTGGAATATGGAAAAGGAAGTGTTTGGTGGAACTGGTGTATGACCTTAACAGTATCTCAACATCTTTGGTAAAGTGAGCTGACCCTCTGAATGGACACTGAAACTAATCCAACTCAGACGACCCCCTGAGAAAGTAACAGTAAAGTTCCTTTGCGGTCTGTTCAAATGATGATGCTAGGCAGTTTGCCAAAGGGAGTTCAATACCTGTAGAAAAGCAATAACACAAAAGTTTCATAACTGGCTTTTTAAAAATGCTGACAAAGAGTAAACAAAAATCATGTTTTATTATATTATTATATAATAAAACATGATGGTCAACGAAATTATTATTTTGATGAAAGATTATTCCAGTAACAACAGTGACTGATTAATGTCTTTATTGCAGTATTTTTCTATTACTTCAGACCTGGCTCAGCCAATCAGGTTTGACATATGATGAACACAAACAACATCACGTTTAATCCTGCATTATGTAAAGAAGTTGTAGTTTGACGCGCAAGTGGTCTGAGATCTCAGCAGTGTTAAAGCCGACCACTAAAATAGTCTCTCATAAAGGGAAGAGTCGTATGTTGTTCATATTTTTCATTACTTCTAATATCTCTTTAATTTATTGTAACTATATTGCACAGTATCGGGGCTTATTTCGTTACACATTGTTCTTGTATAACTGTATATGTGACAAATAAAAAATCTTTAATGCTGGTTACATTGTGAACATATAAAAGAAGTCAGCTGATTCACTTTTACAAAGAACTTTTAAAAGAAATTTCCCTAAGAGTGCGGTTGAAAAAATATCCCCTTAAATCTCAGGAAGGCAGAATAGTATGACTGGTCTCCACTGAGACCAATAACATTGAATTATCCATTGAAAGTCTATACTAAACTTCAACACAATGTCAAGAGTAATCTAGCAAGTAAAATAAACAATCCTGCTGAAGCTGATGGAAACAGATGCCGTAGAGAGCTCTGTGAGTGCAGTCTGGAGTTCAGAACATCTTCAGAGGAGAACACACAGGCAGATTAAATGTAGAATGCATGTTGTACGAAGCCTCCTGGGTGTCCTGGAGATCAACACAGCTGAATGTCTCTCGAAAACTCTAGAAGCTTATTTACAAGTGACTTTCTTAAGAAACTCAGCCCAGGGAGGGGAGAGACACGGTCCGCTGGATGTCTTGCGCTACACAGAGGCTGGCAATCGTAAGGAGCTGTATTTGATGTACTTAGAAGCAGCTTAAGTCACTCAGTGGATTGGTGTATGGGTTACATGCTCTTTAAGTAACACTCAAGAAGAAACACTTCACAACTGTGCTTGTCACTGTAGTCAGCTTCAAAGGGATATAAATGCCTTCCCAAAGAGAAGAGTCATTGTGAACAGACTATGCTACAGCTTCAAACTGTAAGAGACTTTGCATGGGAGGGGATTTTTTACACATGGAGCAAAAAAGCCTGCTAAACAGATAAATAATTGAACAAAATAAAAATTGTAATGGAAAATTAAAATGCTAATGCTCCTGAAGAGAGAGAGAGCGGGGGGAGAGAGAGAGAGAGAGAGAGAGAGAGAGAGAGAGAGAGAAAGAGAGAGAGAGAGAGAGACATATTACTTTAAGCATCAATCAAATTTTCCCATCAACTGATGAGCTCACAGAGACACAGAGATATATCAATCTATGCCTCACAACCAATTTCCATATCTGACTTAAAAGAGAATCTAATACGAACCTCAGTAAATAGATAAAGCACCCAGACCATCCATCTATCCATCCTTCATATGAGCCGATAGGTTGCCCGTCCATCGCAGGGTGGAGACACAGGTAAATATACTGATGCACATGTTCACACCTGGCGGCGATTTAGAATCTCCAATTTGACTACCTAAATCATCAGAGGACAACATTTCCTCATTTATCACTCTAACTAACATAATCACAAACACAGGAGACCAAAAACTCTTACCAACACGACAGACACACTCCTCAAAGCCTTCTGGTCATAATACATTGTATTTGTGTCTCAGACAATGTATTTCTGCATAACTGACAGAAATATACTGATAGAAGCAACTGTCAGAACTGACAGAAATATAGACAAGAGATTCTAAAAAATCCTGTTGATGAACAGGAAGAGGCCAAAATATCTCCTGATGAATGCAGAAGTTTGGTACTGACATATGCTTTAAGACTGGAGGCTGGAACACCCAATACTTGTTCCAGCTGTTACGTCAATATTTATAAATGGCTATTCAACATTAGATTTTCTGCATCATTGTCCATTTATAATGTGAGCTGGATATTGCTTGCACCCACTTTACACAGTCATACAATGTATACAGTGAAAATGACACAGCTGTGTAGGAGCAATTCGTAGTAATGTGGGGAAACATGTTCACACTCACTTTTTAGCTGTAGAGCTGTAAGCAGCTGGGTGGGTGGCAGTGAGTATTAGATGTGCTTACAGGGTGAAGTAGAGTGCTTAGCAAGTGCAGTGCAGAGTCTCAGCACACATGGGGTGCAGAAGGAAGAGTGTATGAGGGATTCTGGGAGTATCATAAAGTTAAAAAGTGCATTTGGAAAGTGTGTGTATGAATGTGTGTGTGTGTGTGTGTGTGTGTGTGTGTGTGTGTGTGTGTGTGTGTGTTTGGTGCAGAGCAGGAGCACCTCCGCAGCGTATGGGTAAAGACATTGGAAACACTGTGAATAACTCCCACAGGGTTTACAAGAGCGACCAAACTGGGGCAGATCTCCCTCTGAAAACTCTGCAGCCCTTCTGCACCACAGACCATGGAGCCATCGAGCAAGAGAGAGAGAGAGAGAGCTGATATACATATAACTTTCTGATGAAAACCGTTTTTGTTTTCATATATGCTCACCACAGTGTTTGAACGTTTCTTGATGAATGGATCAATAGGAATGGTCCACAATGATCATTACATTAAAATTTAAATCAAAAATGTTTTACCTGCTTCCTCTAAAGCTGCCACTTCAGAGTTATGTACAAGGTTTTCTTAAGAGAGCATTAATATTTTGCTCAGTACAAAACTCTTTATTAAAGCTCCCCAGACACCTTTTCTCATTACATGATCTATGAGCGCACCGGCAGCAACCACCCACAAACAAAACAACACAGGCGAGCGCTGTGGGTGTTATGATTAATTCTGAATAAAATCCTCTTTATTTCTGTTCATGTAAACATGTTGGAACAAACAAAAAGTATGCAGGAGGTTCTATACAAATAAATCAGTCAATTTTTGTTTTTAAAGCTTAACAGTTACATCTGTGGATTTTAGCTCAAACTGTTAAGTGTAGCGTATAAACATAAATACAGCCAAAGGACTGCAGTACAAGTACAAGAAAATAAGAAAATAATCTGAGGGCTATGTAACATTAAATATGTTCAGGACATGAGCAAATCTGGCTCTGATCAGATTAAAAAGCTAACGCCAGCTGATTCTGATCAAAAGCCTGTTAACCTCAGGTTCAAAACAGGATTGTAGGGGATTCAGGTAGAGTCAATGTGTTAAACACATTGGTGGCTTTTTGGGAACCTCAAAGACAAGCTGCAGCTGCAGTACTTGTTCTAGTTTACCGCTCTTAATAATTCAGGCCAGAGAGACTCTATACATAGAGCCACCGCACCAGCCTCAATAATGCACGAGCACGTGCTCACATGTTAAAAACCATCAACAACAGCAAAGGAAGAGAGCAGTGCAGAGTCAGAAGGAGGTACAAGAGCACACAGCCTACTTAACTCAGTGAAGAAAGAGACGTAATTTAAAACAGCCAGAATCTGAAAAACGTCACACACAGAATCTCAATACTCTCTTAAGAGAAAAGATCTCTGCTCTCTTTACTAAATCAAGCTTTATTAAACATGTGTTTAGATAAAAGCATAAATGGGAAGGAAACGACCTGCTCTTGGCTTTTTACATATCTAATAGATTTTCCAGATTTTTAAATATTCTAATAAATTCATATGAAAAGACACACAGACAGAAAACTTTCTTTAGTCTAAACTCCTATTTAGATCCTTCCCATTTTGATTTGATACTTATAAAATTTTCAGTAACACTTTATTTGGATGTCCCACTGTACATGCTTAGTAGCAGTTTAACCTTTAACATTTAACAAAATGTCTATAAGATGAGGTTGAATCTAAAAGATCAAATCTAACCCTAAATTCAACCTTAAGGTAAAATATAATTCCAAACCCTGAGCCTAACCCAATCAGTGAGGATAATCTAGAATGTCACCAAATTAAAGCATCTGTGGATAATATACAGGGCATTTCTTTTGCACCCAATGTCATGATTAGATGTGTGCATTGTGGCAGAGGGCAGGACACTCTCCATCTGACCTGAAAATCATTTGAGCCTCTAAGTGGGCAGAAAACTGTAAAGGGTGCACAGTGAGGAAAGAGAGTCCCCTAAGCATCTTTGTATTTGGGACCTTTTTAAAACATGATAATCAGAAAACTGTACTGACCCTGGAGGAAATTGCATATGTCACGACTGCACAGACACTCAAAAACAAGAACTATATAATAAATCCAATAAAAAAAGCACTGTGCTATATGCACAAATACTGGGGAATAAATATTATAGATAGTTAAGTGATTTACTAGTAACACAATTAGTGGTTAGGAGTATGTTATTGCATATAATAAAAATGAGTAGTATAAACTGACATAAGTAGTGATATTTCTGCACATAATAATACTCCATTCCACATAATGGAATGATTTAGCACCCAATAAGAAAATGGCACATAATGTTGCACATGGTCGGCAGAAACCTGGACATGTTCTGTAGCCTTGAGTTTATGATATGTGTAGTATTTTGTGCACTTTGCATCTTGTTGTATAAAGCTAAGTCAAATTTCCTGTAGAATGCTCTTGGCCATTTGAGCACATCTTGCCACACTGTCTCTGTTAGGACTGTATAAACGCCAGGCAGACCTTTCAACAACTCTCAGTGAATAAACCACATTGTTATCAATCTATAAAATGTCTTTCATTTACTGTAAGCCCTGAGCAGCTGTGATCTAACCACATGTGCTTTGACGCATTAGAATATGCTCTAGCAAATGGAAGAGTTAACAATTACTGTCATCACAAAAACAACATCATAGATGAAGACTAAGCTTTATGGGACCACAACAGTGAGCTAAAGGAAATTTCAGAACAACCTCTCCAAAAGACCAAACATCTCTTGAAGATATGCTTTCTATTCATTATTTCAGCCTGACAAAAGAAAAAACAAGACTAACACAGTGTTCTCATTTAGACGACTTGCTAATCAATGTACCTGCACACAGGGACCCTTATTAACTGTGACTCAGAGAAAGAGGGAGCTCTCCCTAGTGAATGACCAATTAGTGGTCAGGCAAAGCTGTGTAGGGATTTAAACACTGCTCTGGTGCCTAAACTCGAGCAGCATTCAACCCACGATCGGCCATCTATGATCCTGTGACCAGCCCCATACATCATTCTGAGGCGCCGCCTGTATGCCAGCGCATGTCTCATTGCAATTCCTGTCTGGCTTTCATCATAAGACGAATGTGCGGCATCATCTACAATCTCCTGGCAGCAGCCCTACAACATAACATACCCATGAGCACCGCATGCTCTGCCCAGAGGTAAGCAAACATAGGGTGAGGAGGGACAGGACACATTAATCAGGGTGTGTTCATATAGGTCCTTCTAATGGGCCTGAGCACATGAAAAAGAGGCATACAGTCAGTTGTGCATTGTGTAGGTTTGAGTTCCACCTTAACATTTAAGAGCTGGTCTCACTGCGCAACAGCCAGCTGCTGACCAGGGTGCTGAAACTGCACCTTCCAGTAGACTTCAGCACCCACGCTTTGGACAGTTGCACCCCTGCCACAGGCCTCGGAGGTTGCCATCGTTCTGTAGTAGGTATCGTGCCCATATTACGAACTCCAGTTCCAAGCAGTTTTATACACATTCACAATCCCACTGCAATCTTTTTAGCTGTATTTTCTTTAACAGATTAGACCAAACATGAGAAAATAAAAGCCACAAAAATTGCTGCTGTTGCACCCTAAAAAATAGTAGATATATTTTGGCATATGCACATTTTTTCCACCAAGAATCATGAATTATAAGATTGTTGTAACAAGCTATACCAAACCAAAACACCTTACACTAACCAGCCTGTTTAAATAAGTGTAGTAATTGCTTTGGAAGTACCTGCCTACATTCTGAGATGGTGTTGCAATAGTGTAGCTTAATAGAAGATCTGCTTTCATTTTGTGTTATTTCAGTGTGCAGGAGTGCTAGCTTATTTATTCATATTTTGTCTGCTAAACCTTGTGTGAAAATATAAAAAGGGGCACCTCTTGGTTTTCCTGTCCCATTACACTCAAACAGATGGAAGGAGAAGACACAATGGCATTGCCAGCTTAAAGATGATGGACTGGCAGCCCAGTGTCCAGTGTTTCCATTAAAATGAAGTTACACATATCTTTATCTGTAAACATGCTTTGTAAATTTACTTCCCACGCTTCTACAAGGATCAGAGTCCGCACGGGAGGCTCTGTCCCAAAGGACCGATCCACTGCAGTGTTCCAAAGCACACAGCCATATCTAACAGTGGGCATGGTAACCAGTGCAAGGCAGGCAGCAAACTTCACTGCTGACAGGCGAATTTGTGACAGCCACTCTAATATTCAGTGGATATGTTAATGTGGATACATTTGGCTGCACTGAGATGAGCATTCGTAAAGAGTGTCAGAATGAATTTAGTAGTGCAGCCGTAAAGACGTGCACATTTTTCATCATCGGTTAACCCTCTTTATGAGAGCCATATTCAGAAAGGAGGACAAGTGGGGAATTGAATATATTGGATTTTCTGAGCTTTTCAGCATAAAATGTTAAAAGACCGTCATTCTAAAGTCTGACTTGCATTCATGTGTTAAGTCCTAGAGCCTGACATACTTAACCTTTTATGCCAGTTTTGTGCACAAATTGAATGCATTCTGCCTGAGTGTTATGTACAAAATTGGTGCATGAGCCTTAACAGTTTATGGGCCAGGTGCTTGGTGACATGAAAATGTGCCTGTCTATGTATTTTTGTTCTGTAAAGCTTCAGTTTCTGCAAAAGAAAGCAACTGTGGGCGAAGCATGAATAGGCCAACGATCTATGATTATTCCCACACATTGAATTTAAAGTTAGTTTACCAGACAAATATTCAACTAGGCCACATGTGAATGTGGCATAATTAACAGATCGCAATTACAAGGATTTAAATGTAAAATTTGCACACCGCAGCACACAGCACAAAATTATTTTCTGTATTTAATCCATTCACCAAGTGAAGCAGTGGGCAGCCAGGAACACAGGGCCCGGGGAGCAGTGTGTGGGGACGGGACCTTGCTCAAGAGTAGCTCAGAGGTGCCACTGGCAGTCCTGGGATATGAACCCATGACCTTCTGGTATCAGGGCCAAATCTCTAAACACTAGGCAACCAGCTGCCCCACACGAGCCGCAGCTCACTCAGTGAGTGATGATGCAATGAAAAAAGGACACTTGTCCTAACACTCTGCAAGATAATATACAAAGCAAGGAATTATGGCAAAACTACTGCATCACAAAACAAAGAAATGTTCACCAAACTTAACATGCAAATCATATTTAGCTTTTCAGAAGTTTAATAAGCTGGAACGAGCAAAACTTCCACATTAAAATGATTGTATTCAGTATACTTTCATATATTTCAGTTACACAGTACTATTTAGACTCCGTTGGAAATGAAATACACAGTTGATGAAAGGGTACCGTGATGAGGTTTACAACAATATTGCAAAAATAGTGTTACAGTTACCACTCCTGCTGTTACAGCACTGACCACTTGCTCACTTGCTCAACATAAACAACTCTGTCTGAGTAAATCCCTGCTCCTGGTTGAGTTATTCAGCATCTTACGTTGTTGCTGTCCAAGCCTGAACTATCCACCTCTGTTTTTGTAAATGAGATGTTTTGAGTGTGGTAAACCTTTAAAAATTCAAAAGGACCTCCACATATCGGAAACATTCTTTACCAGTTTAGAGAAACTTTTTAAAGAAACTTTACATTATGTGGATGTTCTTCAAGATTTAAAAAGGTTCTTCACACTCACTCATCTCTTCTGCTGCATCACATTATGAGCTCATACTGGCACCATTATTTTTAAATGTGTAGGTGGTTCCATTTGTGCTCCAACCCAACTCACAACATATGGACTGTCTGTGAGGCCCTGAGGACTGTTTGAGGGCCACTGCTTTAGAAGTCCCAGTTATCACTGCCAATACGCTCACCTAAACCCACAGAGCAATTATGTTGGAAGCAACAATTAAAAAAAAAACTTTCTATCCATATCTTGTTTGGCAGAAGAAAAAAAGTGTGTTCTGAGAACAATGGAAAATAATGCATGTTAAATAACTAGATATCTAAGTCAGATATGATATAGCTGAATGCACTGCTCATTGAAAAGAGGACACTGTGCTCAGTGCACAGGACACGCACTCACACACACACCCACACACACACACACACAGCTTCCTGCCCTCAGTTGATGTAGTCATGCATACTGCAGCCTGCCTATAGCGCTCATCACACTGCCATCTATTACACAACACACCACAGTCTCCATCAGCATCACTACATCATGAGCACAGTATAGAACACAGCTCAGTGCGCACTTCACCAAGCACTGAGCTGGTATAGAGTACAGAGACAGCTCCACTTTATCGATTTTGCTTCCCCTCCAACTTCCCTCTAAATAATGCCATTATGTTGATTGTAGCACTCTGAGGATTGGCACTGCCTTAATGTACAGCAAAGTCATCCCAATGCAGACGCATCCAGTCTGAACCGAGGCCAAGCCCCATCTTCTCCTCCCAATTCCTTTCTTTTCCTCTCCTCCCTCCCATTCTACTCTAATCTCCTCCTCAGTGTTGTGTCTTCCTTGACCTTGGGATGTAATACCACAGCACACCATTAATGGTTTTACTGAAAAGTATTTAAACTGCTTTTTACCACATGGTGTTTTATATTGTATCATATTTTATATTAACATATCATACACTGTATTGGCATATTCTCTCATTGCTAGAACATTAGATCGGGACACAACAAAGCTCAGCTTTTGTTTGAAATATTGGACATTATCATTTGAATGTGAGATATACTTTGCTCAAAACGTTCCATACTGGACAGCACCATATTTGATACAATCAAATACATCACTTTGTGAATCATTATACATTTATTCTATAATACTTCTCTAAAATATCTTGCCTACCTGAATTTATCCATGCTCCACCCACAAGTACATTTTTTCATAGGAACTTTTGAAACATTTTACAGGGAATGCTAGCCAAAACCCCGTTCAAGCTAGTTTTGAATACAGTCTTGAACTCTTCAAACTAGACTTATTAGGATAGGCCAGACATGATTTTTCTTGTAAAGTCATGCTAATTAGTTTTCCAACTTGAGCTGTTTCTGCTCGGGACGCAGTGAGCATGGATTTTGATGGAACTCCAATTCCTTTAACGTCACACTGGCCAATACAATTTTATTAGCTTCTATTAGCTACAGTTATAATATAACTTACACTATTAATTCCCTAATGTTCCAAACTGGCAATCTAAAGACCTTCTGGTCATTTGCGCCATTAAATTAAACATATCACACAGATCCCCAAAGGTCAAAAATAGTGTAATTAGCCAGCTGTGCAGAAAACAGATTACTACAAAGCAAGCAAAAGGTCACATGACTGAAACAGACAACTATGTTTCAGCAAACAATAATCGTTTATCTGAATTTGTTATTGCCCATTATAAAAGAACACAACTGATTCTGATTTAACATATTTAAAACCCACCATTTCTTTTTCATGAACTTAATCGGTTTAAATTATAAGCATATTTATCACATTTCATATTTCTCGTGACCCTTTTAATCACTCTAAATTGCTTGTGTGTCTACGTATTAGGTTACATGTTAACCTGATTGGATATATCATAAGCGATAAATTTGCGAGTGATACTACGTTTTCTGTCACTATAAAAAAGAACATCTTTATTGTTAAAGTTTTTTTTAACATGCAAGCAAATTTAGAGCAAAATTCAGATGGGGAAGGCCTCACTATTATTGCCTTGTTTCTTTGATAGTAAAACTTAAAGTCAACTGAAGTGTTTCTTCCGTTTCTTTTGTTTTATTTTACTTTTTCTAACATTTGAAATCAACATGTGATACCTCCAAAGTATGGAATAGTTAAGTTAAAACTACAAAACTACTCAAGATAATAATGGTTTATCCTTCTCTGGCAAAGTTTTTAAAGAATTTTGTTTTCTTTCTTCATTGCAAAATGGTAGTTTGTGAAACTGTGAATTCTGCAAAATACTATTTGTAACTCATCAAATGAAATTCTGTCATGCCATTATGCTATGATGTGCGTATTTACCAAGTCTCAAATTTCTTGCATTTGTAACAAGCCTATAGAAAGCCGATTCTCTCTCTCTCTCTCTCGCTCTCTCTCTCTCTCTCTCTCACTTTCTCTCTGAGTTTACCTGGTATGGTTCTCTCCATCCGTGCTGGGCACAGCTGCACTCGCCCCACGACTCGCAGCTGCCGCCCTTGGCCCGAAGTGCGGCCCCTCGGCTGGGGCTCCTCCACGAGCTCTCGGAGCGCGAGGAGGTTAGTTTGGCCCGCTGCCGCGGCAGAGTGGACATGGCCATCGCCGGCGAGGAAGATGAATGGCAACTGTATCCATGCTGGATGTCCTGTTGCCAAGCGTACGAGCAGTGAGTGTCCGGCCCACGGCCGCCGTGCATCTCCAAACAGCAGCTCTGCTGTTTGTTCAGATGGGCAGTCATTCTCTGTGTCTCTTGCTTGTTCTCTATCCCTCTCTCTCTCTTATCCTGCTTCTGTCTTTTGTGTACAGCAGGGGTAGCCGTGGACACACAGCTGCAGCGAGTGCCTGCTCTCTATGCACTGAGTGAGAGTGTGTCTGTGTGCATGCCGGAGAGAGAAAGGGAGAGAGAGAGAGAGAGAGAGAGGGAGTGTGACGCTGGAGAGAAAGAGCTGAGCTCTTTGTCAGTAGATGATTCAGTTGGCAGTGGGACTTGACAGCATCCCCTGCTTCAGGCAGAAGCAATCTATCCTTGCACAGCTGGGAACCAAGCACTGTTTCCTTTATAAAAGCACACTTTTTTCTGGGGACAGGGACTTATTTTAATATGATTATATCAACATTGTTACTTTTAAAAGATCTAAAACCTTACCAGGGAAATCCACACAATTTATGGAAAGAATATCAATTCTAGCTTATTTGCTGATATATTAATAATAATTATATAATAATAATAATATTGGTAAAACAAAAAATGTCTGTGCAAAGTTAATGGCATATATGTCATTTTATTTTTGGGCATGTTACAGTTAGCAAGTGAATTTATATTCTGCACTTAAATCAGCAGATAATGTCATATTTAATTTGGCTTTCTGTATACTTAATAATATAATAATACAAAGTGTCCTTTAGATTTTTATTCGAATCTGCATCAGATGAGATGTAATAGGCCTGGGCAATTAATCGAAAAGTAATCAAAATCGACATTCAGCACTTATAATCGATCAAATTTTTCCAGGTCGATTATTTTGATTGGTTTCCCTTTAAAAATATAGATAGTAGACAGTGTGTGTTTCATTCAATTATTTTAAAATCAAGTAATGCACCCTTCATTCAAAAATCTCTCATTTGTAATATGTGAGCATATTTACTGTACAAAACTTGTCAGTGAACTATGAGGGCAGAAAAATAAAAAAATAAATAAAATAATCGTTCATTAATCGTAATCGAGTTAAAATGATCAATCAATCGAGATTTTGATTTTAGGCCAAATCGCCCAGCCCTAAGATGTAAGTGACTTAAGATTTGAATGACAATTAAACTTAATCAACACAGGATAATAGTTGCTGGTTTAATGGCTACCAAAACACGTGCAACATAAAAAAGTTGAACTTTAATGGAATAATTATATATTAGCAAAAGGTAATTTTCTTGATCTATACAATTTAGTTGTGTTTTTGGGTTCAGTGATTTATTTTATGATAATTAGCAGTAGTTTTCTATTAATTATGTAATTTTCCATTAATTCTATAATTTCTTTTGTAATTTATCAATATCCAATAACAGTTAATATTGTTAATAATATAATAATTTACACTTTAAATGTAATACAGTTTTCAATTATTATTATGCATTTACATTTACATTACATTCTGAACCATAATTCCAAATTTCTGAATGGATATTATCGACTTCATTGTTTACTTTAAATGCACTTGTCTATCTAAATATCGCAGGAAGACAGGGGGAAAAGTGAAAAGAAAAAAAAAACTATGAAAAAAGTCAGAGTGACAGCTACCCCCTGATTAGATTTAAGATGCAAAGCTTAATCAATCCAGTGACACTTTCTGGAATCTAGTGTAGACTAAATATAACCCAGCTCATGGCTGAGTATAGGAACACACAGCGCCCACAGCTCACTGCAACTCTCAGAATCATTAACAGGTCTATTTATGGATGCCTCAGTCACATTTAATCAAAACAAGGGGCTTTACACACAGTAATTGATGCTAAACCGCTCTAGATAAACCATCCAGCTATATTACAATCACCTCCACAAACCTGACCAGACAGCATAACTCCCCCTACTGGCCACAGCCCCATAGTGCCAAAATAATTTCTTCCAACAAGGATGTCAATTCAGATTCTACAGAATGAAGTTCACTGACTTGAAAGACTAGGACTTAGAGAAAGAGAAAGACAAAAACAATCAGGGCAGCAGTGAGTTCAGTTTCTGCCCCAAACATACGACCACAGTAGTTTATCTGAGCTTAAGACCCAGGCAATCAGCTCTTCTGCTGTTAAGCAAATGCTTAAATCCCTTAATATTGCTGATGAGATGAACACTTAAATCCCCTATTCTGACTGCATGCAATTCGAAGGCTAGTAGTGGGGGATGTGTTTGTTGGAGGACAAACACACACAGAGTGAATAGTTATCTTGATTAATCTCAATACATTTTTCTGAAAAAATCAGGGCCATTGTCAGGATTTCTAAAACATTGAATAAGGGCATACAAATATATTTAGATTAGGCAGAGCATATGAATAAGGGAATATAATAGCATTATGAAAAGCTGCAAAGTAGCTAAAGGAGGTCAGCCTCTTATTCTATTTTTTTAAACTAATTTGTCTAGACTAACAGTTTGATTTTCTCCTGTTCAAATGTTGAATAAATGAAATATACAGTCGAAACACACCCTAGCCTAAGTCACTTACCGATCCTAACACCATAAAAACACAACTAAGCCTCAGAAAAAGGAAAAGGAAAACATACACCGCGTTACTGAGTATTCTTTTGCCACGCGCAACCAAACTTCTTCGCCCACATAGTCGGTAAGTTTGAGGCTAACAGCATAAACCGGGTGGGAGTGGGAGTGAGCACTGTAAACTCGAAACGTTGTATGTTGTAACTTGAGGAGCCCCTGTATTCAGTATTCATGACAGTTTTATGGCTCTTTTAAAGGTGGCACTTTTTTATAGCTCTTTTAAATGTTTCACAAGTACATTTTGTCCATTCCAGCTTCACTTCAAACAAAATCCTGCTACTCACACACACACACACACACACACACAAACAAGCAGACTCTTACTGGAATTTCACACACTAAACGTTCGTGTCGTTCACCCATTAAATCAATACAGTGCTATTTTTTCATTAGCTGCACTAGAGTTTCTGCTACTTTCTGTAATATAAAGTATACATATTTGAATAATACCATATATATATATATTTGTATATATATTTGAATAATACCATATATATATATTTGTATATATATTTGAATAATACCAAACAGAAATAATTTTTAAATGAATAAAATCTCTTTGAGTTTACGTTTATGGCATTTAGCGACGTACGTGAGTGCACTGATATTAAACTTTGGGAATGCATTTCTATTGTTTCGTGTAGATCTATGGCTCTTTTGTATCAGAACGTTAATATGAATTTTATTTAGAATCAGTATGATCAGGACCTCGACAGGACCACCAGTGATCAGATATGATTTAAGTGGTTGATCATTTCTTGGCACAGCAGTGACTCTGACATGGTAGTCGTAGTGGTGGTCTTTCATCAGGTTTAGCAAGAATAAAAGCTTAGTCTTGTGACCGAATTGTCATTTGTAACACCTATCGAAGTCAAATTCCTTGTATATGTAAGTATGCTTGGCCAATAAAACTGTATCTGATTCTGATCATAGAAGCAGTAAACAAAAAAATATAACAGAAATAAACATCTAGACAGCATTCATCCAGTGGCAGGATTTCCTGTTCAAGGCATCTTACAAATCCTACCTTCCCGTTTGAACAGGTTTGTTGTAAACATCTGCAAAAATAATCGTAGAAAAAGTCCAGGTTTTCATGTTAGGGCTCACAACTAATTCTTAGTTCTGCAGATTCAAACCAATCTATCTATTCTATTCAATCAATCTATTCATCATTCCGTTCACTGCTGTCAAGTTATATTAATGAATGACTGACCCAACTGACCATGGTTTGTGACGGGGGGTTTCAAAATCCAATCATCCAGGTGGCCTTTTTTTTAATAGAAAAGCCTGTTTTTCTATTGAATAAAATGCTAAGAGCCTAAAGCTCAAAAAAATCTTTGAGGCTAATAGCTAAGTGACTAAGTAGTACACACTGTTCACCTGCTTACATTAGAGGCATACACTGAAAAAAGTACTGAATTGAATTTTCTTGATTTACATATACAAAGGTACATAATTTCCAAATGAATCGACTACATTATAACAAAATACAATCAACATAATTTTGTTTTCATTTACTTACTTTTAGCAATAGCTGCACTTATGTGGTTAATTAATGTGCAAATTATGCACATTTGAATGAAGTAAATTCAGTTCATTTGTTTTCTAAGTAGGGGCTTGGCAGAGCTCTGGCTGCACTTAGAGCTGCAAGGTTGTATGTGCTGAGAACACTCTGTGAGCAATCAGCAAATGCTACCAGCTCTCATTCTCCACTGATCTAGAGTTGACGTGATATTATAGGTGGATGCAAGTGCACAAACATGCTCCAAAGACCAGCTCAAATGTGGCATCTTGAGAGGTATGTAGCCCTAAAAAAAACCAACATCACGACTCATAACTGGGCTGGAGAAGTGTGCTGACTCTCAAGGCCATGTATGATAATATCGTCAGTAGACTCACACTCAGCACTTTCTCAAGAATCTGTCAGAACATGTGAGTCCTTGGTGAAAATTTACATACAGCATACTGTTAAGGACACCTTTGAACTAGAAACCTTGCATGTAAGGTGTTTCAGAAAACCCAACAAGCACAAATACTCTAAATGGCCTGCATTGTTTATGAAACTGGTTCATTTTGTGTCTGCCCATGTGTCATAATTAGGTGTTTATGCTAACTTGCAGACACAAATGCCAACAAACTGTTATGCCACGTCATGAACACAATCATTCTGAAAGAAGCATGAAAATGTCACCAAATGTCAGCAAATAGCTTTCGACCAAAGCATTGCTCAGATTCCTGTGCATAATTTCATGTCACGTTAATAATTATTCACCACCATTCAAGCACACATCTGTAATGTCAGGGATGCTTAACTTTAAAATCTTGTAAATAACTGTGTTGTTTATTTTTTCATTTAAACACACACATACACACACACACACACACACACACACACACACACACACACACACACACACACACACACACACACA
>JBBPDB010000036.1:6947042-6961170 GCA_037974465.1 Brachypetersius altus | reverse complement strand
CTGTTATGTGTTCCCTTGTAGACCCACTAGGGGTCCCCCCTGTTCCCTGGTTATCACTGTAGTCATGTCACCTGTTTGCACTCCCAGTCTGGTTAGTCATGTCACCTGTTGTACATCCCAGGTTGTTCTCCCTGTGTCCCTGATTGGTCCACTTCTCACCCTCTCTTGTATTTAATTGTATTGTACATCACCGACCTGATGTGTCATCCCTTCTCCTGTTGTTTGTCTGACCCTCGTCTTCGTACTCCTAGCCTAGTTTTTTGGTTTCCTGTTTGTCCTGCCTGGCCCACGAGCCATTTTATGTTTGCCTGTTTTTCAAGTCTAAATAAAAGCAATTCAACTCCAGCATGGAAGTGTCCGCGGGTACTCTCAGCTTCTTAACACCAGCAAAGGAGGGGAACGTGACAATTGTTCTAGAAGGAGTAAGGTTTATGATTAGTTCGAAATTGAGGTGAAGTTCACATTTCGTTGAATGTAAGCTACAAATTTACACCAGTAAATCAGCCTCAAAATGTTTCTGAATTTTCTATTCTGACCTAGACCTACAATGAGAGAGCAGCAAATGTCACTGTTAGATTAGCTCTGAGCTGCTATACAGAGTGAATTGTTAGTCTAAACTCTGAGATTTCATAAGCAGCTGAACTGTGACCTGTTAAAGACAGTGCGGGCCAGCTTTTTGACAGTGCGGGTGACCTGACCCTGACCGAGGCGTCCCTCTGAATTATGGTTTAAATAATGCAGAGCAAGAGGAGCGCTTCCTGCAGGGTGTGGGTAATTAGATTATGTGGAGCGCGCAAAGAGCTGTGGAGTGGCCAGAGATTCCACAAAGCTCCAATGTGAAACGGAGAGCTGATTATAATTTAATGACAGGAGGCAGAGGTGAACAGCTGGAGGCTGTGCTGGTGTAGCACTGATTGGAGTGCTGTAGAGAGACAGAAAGATAAAAAAAGACAGACAAGAAAGAAAGAAAGCTCAGGTCTGCTATTAATCATCCAACAAGTACATGCCGACATGCCATTCAACTTTTTTTTATCTTCTCCAGTGAGGTAGCAATTTCTCTGTCAGATTTCATGCCACTGTATGTATCCCTCCTCTTCAAACCCATTAACCCCTCCTTGACCTGACCATCTAGTTTTCAGATACATAGTGGTAGGCCGTGACCCTCCTTTTTAACCTTTATAGATTATTATGCTGCTATACTGTTCTGTTTATTATGCAACAAAACTTTAGTTATAAAATTAACTGATGTAGATTTAATAATAATATTAATAATAATAATACAAATTACCTACTTATAAGTAAGTACAACTGCACTAAATTTGTGTTTTTGTGTGTTTCTTTAGTTTTAATTTGTGAAGACCAATAAAAGAATGATAAATTATCTACAAAGTTTTCTGTTGTGATTTTACTTCATTGAAAGTCCTACTGGTGGACCGTTCTTTCTGTAAATCTTGGTATAATTTACATTTTACTCTTAAATTGTTCTCCTTTTTCTTTCTCTTACTGCTTCACACTACTGATGCTCCCACAATCCCTAAAGGACTAGTCCAGCACATCAGTAGTAAACCTAACACTTCTAAACACGTCCTAAACTTCAGTTCTTCAGTTCAGGCTCTGTTTCAAGTCACCAGGCTTTTCTCCTCAGGGACCCAGCTTCTATGAGCCACACTCAGACACTAATGCACTGTGCGCTTTTGGGAGACGGCCAGGCGGCGTAAGCAACTTCTGAAATTATGAAACGGGTTCAATGGTTCAATAAAACCTCTCAGAGACAGCCAGCGGCCCACAGAGAGTGAGATAGAGAGAGGGGCTGAAAGAGAGGCAGAGAGAGAAGCATTACCTAATGAAAATGGGACTGAAAGTGCTGATATCACAGAGCCGTTTGAAGGACTGCTCAAAAGGTTAATAATACAGAATATTAGCGAAAATGAGAAGCTTAAAGACTCTGGTGTGGTGACTCTAATATCTTAATTACACTATCCCCAATACACCAATTCAACTGTCCACAGTGTGGGGATTTACAGCGGCTGTCTGTTCTGTTGTCAGGTAAACCTACATAACTCAGGCATATCAAGCTAAATATAAGATTAACTGACTGTCATAAGCGTGTTCTTCACACATTAGGACTTAATTATTATATTAATACTAGCCTTAGTGCTAAGATAAGCATTCCTGTCCATTTTAGCCCGATCTTCCACGGACTGGATGCACTTTCAGCTAGACTTCACATAACAGCCTTGGGAGAGAACTTGGGACAGAGGTCTGATAGTTTTAATGATCACTCGAAGTTCACATAGATTTGGCCCTATGTACCTTATAGTAATTATACCAGATGGTCTGAGGCTTGGACATAAAGCACAAAGTTCAAGGAAATGTTGGATGAAATGGACAGGATGTAAAACAGAGAGATTCTTCTCTGATAAGTATTACAAATTAAATGATGCATAAATGTAGTACTTTTTCGTTTGTCGAGCTTCTAATTACTCAAGTACGTAATTACAGTTATATTGTATGGACTAGATCAGGATATTTAAATTCATAGTTTATAGTTTAGTTGATGCTAACTGAGGCCAAAGCCCACGTTTGTGCTGACCTGAGCCCAGTTGCCATGGCGTCGTTTTAGTAATCTCTCCGTCAGATTTTTCTTCCATTTGTAGATGGTGACCAGTGAAGGCCACTTCATAGGACCGAGTTCAGGAGTCCTGTTTCTCAGGACGTCCACGCTGAGGCGCTTGCGCATGGGCCGTGGTCCCAGGCCATCATAGCGAGGTGGCAGCAGAAGGGTAGGGGCACTGCCCCGATGGAACTTGTCACTGTTGGTGCCATTGTTCACTAGTGTGTAGCTCATAGTGAGTGGCCCAAGAACCCAGAGCAGCGTCAGTGAAAGATTCTCTAAAATCAACTTAATGAACAAATCACTACACAGTGACCAGATAACGGAAACAGGACGATCCTCAACACTCCGTGTGGACGGAAGAGAAAAAAGGAAAGAATCACAATTTTGTCAGCTTATATCCGCAGAATGAAAAAACAAACCAAGCAGTCATCAGCTTTGTTGGTCAAGTAATCCAGTTCGCAAATCAAACAGAAATGACAAACAAATTCCCATGGCTCTGGCACAAGTTGGCTTGAGAAAATTACTCCACTGCTGTAATGCTGAAAGTTCCAAGCCAGTATTTCCTCATCCCTGATTGACTCTCCATTACAGGCAACTTTGGGCGTGCGAAGTGCTGGCCAAGTTGACTCTCTTTGCCTTGTGTCCTCTGCTCCTGACCTATAAGTGCAGCCACAATGGCTCAATGATTTGGCTAGGGCAGATGCTGAGGCTATACTAGGCTGTACTGTCCGGGGTGCTGCCAGGCCAAACGGAGGGTCGGGAGTGACACAAACTCAATATGTACGCAGTTGAGATGGGGCTGGAGTGGCAGGACTAAATCAGATTAGATTAGAGCTGGGCAGGGCTGTGATGTAAATCACACTGCACATAATTAGTGCCGCGGGGAATGGCGTTGGGCCGTGTGGCCACAACCAGATTATAGCCAATCAATGGGCTGACAGAGCAGACACGCACACACACACACACACACACGAGAGAGAGAGAGAGAGAGAGAGAGAGAGAAAGAGAGAAAGAGTGAGAGAGAGAGAGAGAGATCAGAAAAGAACAGGAGTTCCAATCGAAGAGGAAAAGGTAAAAGGAAAGGCTAAGAATAGTTTAGCTAAAGATGCTATCCATGTGATTACAGCTTTCCAACAAGTAACAGAACTAAATGGGCAATTGGGCTGCCAGTTATTTTCAGGAGTCGCTGCCTTGCCTCACATGCACACACACTCACACACACATGGGATGGCATTACCATATTTGTGAGGACATCCCACTAACTGTATAATAGTATGGCAATAACTACACCATAATAATACTACACCAATACCTAACCCTAAACCTCAGAGACCAAAAGACAATATTTCCCTTTTTTAAATTTTCCAAAAAAGTTTCATTTGTGGCAAAAACATTACATTTGATTCTATGGATTTGTTCTGTATTCCTAAAAATTATGAAGGCATTTAGTCCCACATATACCACACACATATGAACGAAAGAGCTGAATGGCTGAATAATTTGTTGCTTTGTAGCTGTTTTGCATGTATATTTTGCATGTAACAAAAACTCGTATATAAAAAATGGTAATGGAGTCAGTTAAGGAATGTGGAAATGATCAATGTATGTTGCACTGTAATTATGGACAATTTCTATGAATCCATCTTTCATGAAATGTTCACACAATGGAGCAGCTGGTATTGTTAAAATGAAATTAAAAGTGCTTACAAGGTTTGGAAATATCAGCAACAATGTGCTTGGGTTGCCTGTTTTGTGTGTGTGTGTGTGTGTGTGTGTGTGTATGAGTGAACTTACTGGTCGAATAAGGGCTCCGATTGGAAAAAATCCGTCCTGTTTAACTCTATTGTGTGTGATGGGATTATCATGGCCCTGGTCGGCCATAGATAAGACTCTCACACTCTCTCTGTCTCTCTCTCTCTATGGCTTTCTGTCTCTCTTTCTCTGTCTCTCTCTCTTTCTCTGTCTCTCTCTCACTCTTTGTTTCTCTTGCTCTCTCTCTCTGGCTTTCTGTCTCTCTTTCTTTGTCTCTGTCTCTCGCTCTCTGTACGTCTTGCTCTGTCTCTCTGTCTCTCTCTCTCTTGTTCTCTCTCTCACTTTCTATCTCTTTCATTATCTCTCTTCCTCTCTGTCCCTCTCTTTCGTTGTTATCTTCTCTCTCTTTCTGTTCATCTACACTTACTCACTTCCTCCCTCCCCTGGATAAGTGGGAGTAGTGTGGATGAGGAGGTGGAGAAGGATAACGGTCCTTGTACGTGCTGTACAGTGTGGGAGAGGTAGCCATGTGGCATCATCCTGCTGCCCAGTGACCAAAGCGCAGTCCACATAAGGGTGGGAAATATGGCAAAAGAATAACATTACAAATTTGATTTCACAGACAACGTTGAAGAAAAACGGTTGTGCCACATTTTTAAAAACAATAAACTTTTTACTGGAATGACAGACAATGCTGATGATTCTGTGCTTTGTTAATTCAGAGCTGGATGCAGTTAGAGCAGGTTCAGAAGGCTGAGGGTGTAATTACAAAAAATGATTTGCATGACAATTGACATTCGCCTGATAGGTCTAGCATTAATCTAAAGAAGAAAACTTAAATTCAAACATGACTGATTGACTGCATCTGGGGTAAGTGTAAAATTGTTCATAATGTTAAATAATGTTAAATAATTATAAGTGATACCCTTGGCTACTTGTTACTATATAATGTATGCAGTTACTATGATTGGTTGTTGTCTCTTTTACAGGATTTTAAATCAATTTAAATCTGTATTTTACATAATGCATAATCAAGTGCTTGATGATGTCTGTGATGTACTCATAAACGTACTGTGATGGAATTTATCACATTAAAGGTAACATACTGTCCTATTGCCCAGTTCTAATCCAAGAATCAGCATAGCTCACAAAAGACCAACAGCAGCCACCCTGTAGACTCTGTAGACTAGCACGGGCAGCAGCCCCTTTTATCAGCCCACTGACACCAGTACACACCCCGTCTGCAGCACTCATCTATTATAGATGCGCTCCACACAGAAAACACCTACACAGACACATGTCCCAAAAAGAGAGAAAAGAGAGAGCCAGAGAGAGAGAGAGAGGGAAAAAGAAAGAGAGAGAAGGAGAGAGAGAGGGGAGAGAAAGAGAAAGAGAGGAGAACGAGAGAGAGAGAGAGAGAGCGAGAGAGCGAGGAGAAGGAGAGAAAGAGAGAAAGAAAGAGAGAACGTGTGTTAAATGCAGTAACTGAAGGATGTCCCACTGTGGTAGTTAAAACAGCTCATGTAAAGCATTATAAGTGTTGGCAGACACTAATAGCCTAGACATATGACAAAGTATAATAGCTATTTGTCAAATTAAATAGTTTAAAAGAAATGATGCGATGACATACTATGTTTATGAATAATAATAACAATAATAATAATGCATTTTATTCACAGGCGCCTTTAAAGGCACTCACGGATGGGATGCCTTATGAGAACAGTAACAATCAACAAACACAATACTAATATTAGGACAATAAAATACAACAATAATTACTTAATAGGGTACCTTCATTAAAACTGAGGGCAAACAGAATTTGCAAGTTTAAAAAGGCGTTTTAAGATGCGAATTAAAGGTAATTAAAAGGTAATGTTAATGCTCCATATGATTCACTAAAGCTTCTTTGGCACAAAGCAGGACATATACAATACATTAAATTAATCTTAAAACTTTAATCCTAATAAGATGTCAACTGATAGTTTAAAATGTGTACTATAAACAGAATTTCTTGTTTTGATGAGCTACGCTTGACAAATAATTCATATTGAATTACACCAGTCTTTGGTTTCCACAAGGGTTAATCAAAATAGAGTATTCAGATCTGTGTGCAGCAATCAAGACAGCATTTGGCATAAGGCTACTAGGATCAAAAGAACTCTGAACATCACACAATACATTAGGAAGCTTTGATGAAGCATCAAAGTACACAAAGCTGATTCTCCTACATGGAGAAGCGCAGCAGATAGTAAGAAATGTGGTCATTTGTCAGACAAAGAGGGAGCAGAGTACGGGGTATCACTGTGAGAGAGAGAGAGAGATTGAAGGAGAGAGAACAAGAGAGAGAGAGAGAGGCAAGGGAAAAACTGGTGCAGCAGAGCAGGTGCAGGACATTTCCACTCAGCCCCCATGTTTCTAATCTCTCTCTCTCTGAACCCACTTAAGACCAAATGGCTCTCCATCTCCCAGCTGCTCTTCTTTGGGTCCTGAAAACAAGAGGGAGGCTGAATTGGATCAACAGATATATGACGCTGACGTGTTTTAATATGCATGGCTGGAGACCATAAAGTAGGAAGGAAAAAATACATGTTTAAATGCATCATTTTAATACAAATTTAGTAGCTAATTTAACAAGGATAATTTTTAGTTAAGCTTACTGAAGTAATCTACTGGCAACAAATGCGCCCAAACAAATTCACACAATCGCCTGCTTGTCTCACAAGTATTCGTTCAGCCAATACATATTTGGTGGATAAAAGCCGCTTCTTTAGTTTTTGACTTGAGGGACAACACTAACGTGGCTAACAAGTGACGGAATCGTAGGCAAAGTAAATCTCAGAGACAAAGACGCAAACTTTGATCAAACTATGGCTTGGCTGACTGATTCCAGACAGAAAAAAATGGAAAACCTTGTGTCAAATTAACTTAAAAATAAACATCTAGCAATGAATGAAGTTAAACTAAGAATTAACATCAAGCAACAAACGAAGTTAAATTAAGTTTGGTCAGATTTGGAATATGGCCAGATATATGTAAATATTCAATTGTGTTTATTACTATAAATGTATACTGCTGTCCATTAATCATGATTCTCACAAACACGCTCCAAGAACATATAAATATTCAGTGATTTGAACTGTAAAACAGGGATCAAATAGACATTTCTGAAGCTGAGTTCTAAAGCCATTCTGTACTGTACTGCTAGTCGATGACCACCACTGAACTGCATCTGTGGCAGTGTGTGTATGAACTGTGTCCTCCTGGCCTGTGTCACTAGCTGTCAGCAGGCTGTTAGACGCAGGGCAGGGGTGGGACGGGTGCGTGAGTGAACGTGGTTTTGGCAGCTTGTCTGGGAGCAGACAGGGTCGTGAGTGAGGCGAGGACTCCGGGGGAATCAGCCCCCGCTCCACCCGCAGCCCACCTTTTATTCCACACAGCGCCGCTCAGCATCACCTGTCAAAGGCAGACAGAGCCTCTCTGCTGAATTACGAAACCCTACCCACAATTTGTCGAGCCAATTATGGGGCAAATGAAGCAGTCAACCAAACAAGTTTCCAAATAATGAATTTATACTGACACAGGTGGAGAGATTGGAACAAAAATAGAACAAAAAATTAAGTTACTTGATTTTGTGCCTCAGCAAGACTTCAAAGCTAATCTTTATCTTGGCTAAGTGCAAACTTAATTACTGGACAAGAGATGGTTATGAGCGATTGTAGGTAATCAGCCATGTAGAAATGGGTCAAAGCTTTCCCACTAACCACATCCTTAAACTAAGATGAAGACAGAAGAAATGAAAGAAAGTAAAAGAATGGGATGTAAAAGAGACAGGGTGTGTTATTAGTTCACTCCCTCCCAAAGCTGTTTATTAAATCATTGGGTGATTTGATTTCATTAAGTGCATTTTCAGTTTATTTATATTTACTATCACAATTTTGCCTTTCAGCTTCCTCTAGCTACAAAAATATAATTGTGTTATATAGTTCATTTGTGTGTAAATACACATTTAAATAAGGAAATTCAATAAAACACATTTTCAGGGTATGAGTGTGAATATCTCAGCACTAACCATGCAACAGCTAAATAATATGATGATTTATGAAATAGTTACATGCATTTTACATTAGTTGTAAATGTGATTTAATTTAATTATTTTGATATGAGGAGAACCATTTCAGAACATTTTTGTAATTTTACAGTCGTAATAAAAGACTTAAAAGCTTTCTTTACTGATTACTATATTTTTAATATACAGCCTTATATAGAACTCATGCAAATACCATGTGCTGCTGAGTTTCTGGGAACAGTAACCGTACATTACAATATGCATAACTAGGTTCTGTGTTGTGTCCTTTCAGTGGGAAATCAACAAAAAATATGTAATTTCCAATTATAATATGCCAAAAAATGATGAAATGGCACACCCACTTACCTGTATCACAATGCAGTGATGTATATTTCCACTTATAGTGTTCACTTTTTGAAATTACCTTTAGCACCGTTACATTAAAATGTGTGGCGCCTTTGGAAGTAGTGTTCTGAAACACAAGTTGGCAAAGTACTACCCTTCACTCTTCTTGGTATTGGTAGAAAAACAGAGGTTCAGAGGTTCTGTGGCACCCACGCACTGTCACACTGGCTGGACTACAAGGTCTGCACACATACTTTTGTACTGAATAATACAGAACTCCTCCTGTGCACACACTGCATTGCTCATTCCTCAGACCCCATGGGGCCCTCAGCACTACAATATTTGCAGAAAGGTCTGACATCTACCTTAGTCACAACATTTTTAACCGCTTTGGTTTCATTGCTAATGCAAAATGGAATATATGACATGCCTTTTAGTTAAATGTATGTGTGAACAAACTCATCAATGACTAATACGACATTAACTCCTACACAGTAATCATGGTAGGATATGAGACCAGGATGTGAGTGCAGGGAGTGTTTACACCTATTGCTCTATAAGCAGTTTTTGTCAGGCTATGTGCACTGTTGTGAGGTTGGGCTAGCTTTTCAGAACCCTCATCGAACAAGAAACTCAAGTTTTTGAGTTAAAACATCTAAATTATTCACACCAATTATTACTACTACTGTTTTTTCAGACTCACTCCATGATGTTGAGCAACATGCTATGCTACCAAGGCAGATTACTTGCTGTAGTTAATAAAAAAAAAAGGTTATAAATGAAAACAGATTTTGACAGGTTATGCTTATTAATATCACTGTGTTGGTATATGTACTTGGGAATCTCATGGCAGATGCTATAATATTTCATGTCACTACATTAAATAAACATGCGACATAATCCTTCAAGATATCAGATACTGTAGCATCTGCCGTGGTAATTACTAGTAATGCTAAAATCCCAATGTTATATTAATGAAGACAACTTGTCATGGCAACCCATGATTTGAAGTTTATGGCATTGTTAAGTTATTGTAGAGTCTGTCACAGTATTAACATGGATCATTAAAAAAAAACCTAAACACCAATTTTTCACAAGCAATCAAAATACATTCAAAATCAACAATGCTTTACAAAAACGGTAATCAAGCTGTAATCTAGCTATAATTAACACCTGCTATACATTAGGGTATGTTTTGCATGGAACAGGGTTACTGCAACTGGACAACCCTGTATTGGGACATTACACCAACAGGGACTTTAATTGCATTCAGATACACAGACTTTACTATAGAGTCTGAACCCCTTTGTAGCTATAACTGCTTCTACTTTTCTTGGGAGACTTTCCACAAGTTTTTGCAGTTTCTGTGGGGATTTGTGCCCATTAATTCTGTAGAGCATTTATGAGGTCAAACACTGATGTTGAATGAGAAGGCCTGGATCTCCATTTTAATTCATCCCAAAGGTGTTGGATGGGGTTGATGTCAGGACTCTGTGTGGGCCTCAAAGTTGGAAGCAGGGTTTTATCCAAAAGGTCTTGGTCTGCTGAAGCATTAATATTGCCCTTCACTGGAAGTAAGAGGCCTAGATCAACCCCTGGGAAACAGTGTCCCAATACTTATATAGGCAGCAGAGCCTGCAACAAGTGGTAACGACAGCGGAGAAGATCATCAGGACTCCGCTGCCTGTTTTGCAGAGCTTATACCATCGCAGAGTCCAGAGGAGAGCTGCCTCCATCCTCAAAGATCCCATAAACCCCCAACAATGGCTGTTCAAACTACTGCCCTCGGGACGAGAATCAGAAGTGTGAAATCTAGAACCTCCCAACTCAACAACTCCTTCTTCCCCACTGCCATCAGACACCTGACAGGAGTATTTCAATTTCAGTGCAAATGCACTTACATTAAACTTAAAGTATTTACAAACATCTTTATTTAAAACTCAACACCAAACCTTGGGATTGTGTGGACAGCAAAGGAAAAATTTAATTGCACAGAGAATACACTTTTCTAATATACATATGACAATAAATGTATTGAATATTCTGCAGAGCCTTCTTTAGATGTTCTAGATTGGCTGGTGGTTAACAACTGTCCTACACTGTAATCTGTAGATATAACTACATGTAATAGAACCTGATACTGATTTTGGTCAAATTCAGATACTGAATTTGCTAAAATATTTTTTTCACTTTTCACTTGTGCCATTATATTAAATGTTTATTTTTAAATATTTCTAAATCATAATGATTACTTTTTTACGTTCTTGGTATATATTGACATGGTACTAATAATATAGTAATGTATTACTCGTAATGCAATATGGTAATGTAACTTTAATGTAAATAGTGAACACTGGGTCCATTGCAACTAATCAAACTCTAGAAAAAATAAAGTATTAAGATCAGAAAATACCAATATTGTGATAATTGGATTTTTTCTTTTTCTTTTCAAAATTGCCCATCCCTCAGTCACTACTGCTGCCAACCCTTGTGAAAGAAATTCCACAGAAGATTACCTTTACAAATGGCCCTGAGTGGTCTGGCCTGAGGTGAGCAAATTCAGATCTGAGTCGCAGCTGTGGCATATGCCTCCGTAGCCAGGGGTCCTGAGCCCAGTTGGCTGTGTTCTAGTTCAAATGCTAGAACATTTCTCTGTGCTAAGCGCCATAGCAGCCAGTCAGGAGTCTCCTTAATCACACGGCTGCATCTGACACTTAAGAGTTTTCCTGAGGGCGAGATAATATACTGCCCAGCCAGCAGAAGTGGAAAAAGGTGGAAGGCTGCAAGAGATTTTGGAAAATAAAACATGTCCTGGCTTCCAGGCTCTCCAGACTGTCAACGTCTATTACTATAGATGCAACTAAATTGAGAGGAAAACGCAAGATTTTACAAATGGAACAGCTGATAAACAGGATTAGAGAAGCCACATCACAGATGTTAATCTATGCAGTTGCACCGAGTTTAAGCAAATGAATTATTTTAATTCCAGATAACATGGAGATAAGATGCCGTGTGAAAAATCAAGGGAAGGTGCCAAGCTCCTTTTTATAGCCGCCATACTTCCACCCCAGCACTACACTGTGGTATAATAACTGCCTGCCTTTAATATTATGCACATAAATCAAATGTCAGCACAAGTCTACATAATGATAAAGCATGCCGTTGCTTTCATCCATCTCACATTTAATTAAGAAAATCAATAATGGAAGAATACTGAGAGACGTTCCTCTTCACTCTTCTAATAATTCAGTCGTGAGGTAATACTGAAAGATGTCCATGCATCTTTTTTTTTCCCCTCCACTGTAATATTAATAAAACATGCTGGCCAAAAAACAGTTGGCCAAGCTTTCAGGGTTTAGGACACAACTTTGGAGTGCTGTCTACTGCTGAATCCCTAAATGCAGCAGTTCATTTAAAAAGGGCCTTCATCATTTAGTTAATGTGGAACTCTCATTTTACAGGCACAAAGGAGCGGGCCGTAGTCTAATACGAATGCAGAGAACAATGCGGCCCGGCATGGCTGCGTTAAATAAATCAGGGAGATAGGATCCTTTTCCACAAAACCAATTTAAGAAGTCAGCGCGATGCGATGAAACCTGATGGAAGAGAATAGGGGGAGAGAAGTGGGGAGAGGTTTTCAGCACGGCTCGCTTTAATAGCGTTTGTCCTCACAAGAGAGCTGCCATGTTAAGACGTATAGCTCACACTTGGCACCTGAGAATTTACACTTCAGCTCCACGCTGTTAGAGGATTCACACTGTGTAAGAAGTCTTTAAAATAATGATATAGTAAGCAAACACTATTACAGATTTAATATGTACCATTCATTCCCTTGTCCATGTAGTCCAAACACTCATTGGTTTTGTGATGTCACAAAAGCAAACACATTTACACGTATTCCTTTAGCAATCCAGGCTAGACTGTTTCCTGAATATATTATACTACAGGGCAGCCAATCATAATAGACACCATTTGCATATGTCAGTCATAAAGGCATGATTAACAAAAGCAGTTTCGGATTAACAGAAGTTGGTGAATGAAACATGACTTCTGGCTATTTTGGCTATATAAACCAAATAAAAGTAACTGCGTGATGAAATAAATGAAATGAAATACTAGGGAAGTGTAGAATATAAGCCTTTTAAGGCATGAATTAAAAACAGAACTGCATTAATGACTTTTTAAAGCAGCTTAAAATGTTTGCAGACTGGGTGAAGGGTTTGATAACCGCGTGTATACAGCATTTCCGTAATTCCAATACTGTATGTGCCTTGATATTCAGAAGGCATATGCAAATCAGTCATCCTGAAGACACAGGCAGAAATATCATTTAATATTCATAAAGGGCTCAGGGTTAATGACCAAAACATATTGACATGCAAAGCCTCAGAGATGATGTCTGACATGGAGGTAGACTGCTAAATGATTACTGCATGCTAGTTCCCGAAAGCAAAGGACATTAACATTTTATTTTATGACACCATTGATAGTTGTGCCACTAAAGCTGACGTGGTCTAAATTTGGGAGCTTCCGTTATACTTTCTTTATATTCCTTTATATCTTATTTGACCCTCATAATATTTAAAATGCCTCTTTATCAGACAGTACGAGTACTGATTTATTACCTCTTCCCACTCAGAATATGATGTTTATAGTATATACATTTGGTACATATTACCCTTGGTAGTCTTCTGTCTTGCAGAAGAGATACAAGGTGACAAAAGTGATGAGGAGTTACTGGCAATAGTGCCTCAACTTTAAAACCACTCTTTGTCAATTCTAATGGCATTACAAAACCGCACTGAACGGAATAGATAAAATGTTCATCTTATCTTCTCTACAGTCTATCCGTATTAACCTTTCTAGAGTTATTACAGTTATTTTTGCTGTTTAATGTACATTGGATAAGCAATTACATTACATATATAATTACATTTACATTTGACTCACATTTTAGACTTTTCTGTTCTGATGTCAAAAATGCACAAACATGGAAAAAATGAAAAGAAAATAAATGTATTTTTGCACCAAAATATATTATTAATTTGCTATTGGCTGAATTGTGCTGCTACACCCATATCAAAATGTCATGGCATAATTCTGCAAAACTCATTGTGGTAAAAACCCACTCATTTCTAACTTTTTATGAAGCCCTTTATTTGATTAATGCTGTATAAATAGGCAACCGATTTTGCCTTTCTGAATTAAAAATGTCAAATAAAATCAGTCTCAAAAAACCAGAAACTGGAATCAGCATCTGCACCTACGGCCAGTTCAATTCAATTCAATTCAATTTTATTTATATAGCGCTTTTAACAATGGTCATTGTCACAAAGCAGCTTTACAAA
>JBBPDB010000036.1:6934458-6945230 GCA_037974465.1 Brachypetersius altus | reverse complement strand
TAAATGTGAAATAAATGTGTGTGTGTGAATGTGTGTGAATGAAATGCCCCTGATGAGCAAGCCAAGAGTAACAGCGACAGTGGCAAGGAAAAACTCACAGTAAAGTGTAAGGTTACCTCCAACTGTAAGTTTTACCACCAATAATATTTACGTTCTAGTGCAGGTGTAAGATCTCTTCATGATCACAAATATACTATTGACATTGTCTCCTGTTTAAGCTGTACCGGTGTTGCTTAGCAAGAAGGCTTGGGGGAAGTTTTGGCACACCAGGCACGTAGGAGGAACAGCTGCAGGGAAGTACAGGTCAAGGAGGCAAGAGAGAGAGTGAGCAAGAGAGAGACAAGCAGACAGACAAATTGTCAGATAGAGGTGGTAATTGTTTCTTTAAGTATTTTTATACATTAACCCAGCTGAGGTCAGGTGAATTTGACCTTTACTCTACTGTCACTGATGCAATGCCAAAACAGACAGGACCTCTACAATAACCAAAACTCAATACTGGAAAAAATTAGGGGTCTGTTTAAGCAGTCTTGTTAGGAAGTGTGCGTCAGTGATGTTCTGCTTATGGGACTAATAACATGGTTTTGATCCATGACAAAAACAAAGTAATTAAAAAATTCTAACAAATTAACTACATTCCCTGAGGCAGCCCTTGGCCTATGGGGAAAATGGCTGAGGGAGCATTTCTGATAATGCAAGCCTGCGTTTGACTGAAGTATGTCTGTGTGTGTTTCTGAAGAACTAGTCTTTGCTGAAATCTTAAAAATTAAGGTTCCTAAATGTTTCTTGCCTAAAATGTACAGTTCTCGGGGGAAATGGTGTGGAACCCACATCATATGTGGAGATTCTTTAAACTTTAAGGTCCCTCACACCATAGTTTTTAGTCTATGGCTGTGGTTCCCAATCCTAAACCACCAGGACTAGGTTTGAGAACCACTGCTGCACGCACGCACGCACGCACGCACGCACGCACGCACGCACACACACACACACACACACACACACACACACAAACACACACACAAACACACACACAGTTCGTCCACACCAGAGCCTGGTGAACAGGTTGCCTAATCAAAGAGCAGTCATTATGGCCAATCTGTCTCCTTTCCCTCTCCAAGGTAAACAGTCTCTTACCCAGTAATCACACACAGTGCAGGTCACTGCAGCCATGGGACAGCCCACACACTAAATAAAAAGCTCCAGAGGCTTATTCATCCACTCAGCACAAAACATACGACTAAAACCATGGTAGTGATTTTTAGCAGGGAAAACATGAAACGGCAGAACTGTGGCCCTTCAGGACCAAAGCTGGGCACCCTGGCATTTGTGCCACTATGGATGAATCACTGCCACAGAGGCAATAAAATGCTGTCTCTGTCAGAGATAGAGTGGGGCATGTGTCTTGAAGTGGTCAATGCCTGCAGCCAGAACCTCTGTTTGTATACGGGCAACAGGATGTGTCCGTGAGCATACAAACACTCATTCCTTTACGTGTTGGTGGTGTGTTGGTGTGTGTGTGTGTGTGTGTGTGTGTGTGTGTGTGTGTGTGTGTGTGTGTGTGTGTGTATGGTGTGTGAGAGAGAGAGTGAATGAGAGAGCGAGGACAGTAAGACAGATATATAGAGAGAAGACAATGTGAGAGAAAGTGAAAGGGTGAAGATGGAGAGAGAGACAGATACAGAGAGTGAGAGGTAGAGAGTGAGTGAGTGAGTGAGTGAGAGAGATAGAGAGAGAGTGTGTCCTGGATTACTTCACCCAAACACTAAGTTGTAGGTTGCTAGGCAGCAGCTGCCAAGATGTTTCAATAAAGAATAACGAGGTACACACAGGTACTCACATGACAAAGGAATTTCCTTATAGCTGCGTTTATGTTGGTGTGTGTGTGTAGCCTGTTGCTGCTGCTGCTGCTGGAGAATGTGATAAACCTCCCAAGCTCTGTCAACTGGAGCGAAACAGTGACACATGCTCAATCACACAACAGTAGCCCTGAAACACCCACACACACAAAGACACATCTACACACATCTGTCTTGTGGCACTGTACATCAGCAAAACACATAACCACGCCAGGCAGCACCACACACACAGACAGACACACACACACACACACACACACAGTGTGTGCAATCAAGGATCCATTTAGTCCAAGCGCCACTGACATTTCCATTTTCACATTCAATTTCAGCTGAAGAGCAAATCCGCCGCTTTGTTGTCACAGCTACTGGAAAATGTGCTATATGGACAAAATGCACTGAAAACACAAGAGGACTAAGACAGCCTTAGGCATTCAGCAAGCTCCATTCAACCCACAAGTAAAATAGACAAAAATGAAATAAATTACAAAAAGCTAATACATTCCAAAGGGTATGAGAATAGAGATCCAGAGTCATTTTTTTCTGATGGAGGAAACAACAATTCCAGTGTTAGACACCACCGGGGCATTGTTGAGTCCTTGTCACAAAATCAGATGTATTGGATACAAGAAAAACTGTGCAGCCATAAAATTCTCAGAGAACAGGACTGCCAGAATGGGGCAACCATGATGCTTAGTCTGACAGTTTATATACAAACAGCTGCGTATGGAATGCGGCATGCAGTTTTCCTGAAGTTTGAATCTGTCATGAACACTTTCTCCATTGTAGAGTGTTTATGTACTGGGAACTAGGCTTGTCACGATACTGAAAGTTCAAAATCGATACAGATACTAAGGATGGTACTCAATACTTGATACTAGGCGGCAAATGAGGTCTCATTGGAAAGGTTTCACAGAGAACGGTTCGGAAAGTCTGTGCTCTCGGGGCCAACGCGCCGGTTCTGCGGGGAGGAGAACTTCACCACCGGCAATGTTAGATAGGTCTGGGGGAGCTCAGGGTAATTTGGTTTTTGGCAGCCTGTCTTAATTTTAGTTTTAGTCCAGTCTTTGTGTCAAGCTGTCATTTTAGTTTTTATTAGTCACCTCTATACTCTTTTTAGTCTAGTCAAGTCTCAGTCAACTAAAAGTCTGAGCATTTAGTCTTCTTTTAGTCAGAATTATCCACGACTATTTCCGTGTAGTTTTAGTCAATGAAAACTAGGGGTGTTTAAATTAATCTCAATCGCAGACGTGGGCGATTCTGCATCGATGCAGTGGCGGAACATAATTGATTATATCATAATGACATTGGTGATTTTCTGGAGGCGGCATAAAAATTCTAGTTAAAAAGTAATTCCGGTAGTGACTGTGGCTGCCTGATCTGAGAACAGCGCTGCTCCGGGTAGCAGTAACTCATCTCACTGACGGCACTCACCGCATGCACGCCAGACGAGAATGGCGGAGGGAGGCCAAGAAATAAAAAACACTCCAAAGATTTTAAAAACTGATATCTGGACAAATTTTGGATTTTATGAACAGATTGGGAAGCATGAACTGGACAAGTTGCATGCGGTATGTAAAGCCTGTCAGACAAAAATTAAATATGTTGGGAACACAACCAATTTAAGAAATCACGTTAGCCATTTCCACCCTGTAATGCTAACAAGACTACCAGCCAGAGAAATACCAAACCCATCACAGCCAGGAATTCATGCGACTCTGTCTACAATACAGCCCAACTCTAAGAAAGGGAAGAAAATAACCCAGACTGTGACAGCCTTCATAACGAAAGATTTGCGGCCATATTCCGTTGTGGACAACGCTTGGTTTCAGCACATGTTAAAGATGCTGGAGCCGCAGTACAAGTCGAGCTTACATCTCACTAATTGTATTTGTGTAATTAATGTGAAGTAATGTAGAAAAATGTATGCTCTGCTGTTTATTTAAAATAAACAAAAACAAACCAAGCCTCATTCTTTAGAACTTTTTGTTACTTAACTTTGCTGTTTCGTGAACCGTACCGAACCGTGACCCCAAAACCGAGGTACGCACCAAACCGTGACATCTGTGTACCGTTACACCCCTAATTGTGATGCATCGAGATATTGAATCGAATCGAATCACTGACATGATCATCGTAATCGAATTGAATTGTGAGACCAATGAAGGTTCATAACTCTAATGAAAATTGCTTTTAGTCTAGTTTTAGTCAATGAAAGTCTATTTTAGTAATGCAATTCTATTTAACCCAGTCAATATAGTATAAGTATAATAGATAGTGGAATAGACAAAATCTAAATTTTCTTTTAGTCAAAACTATTTCACAATTCAAACAAGTTTAACTAAGAAGAACTTAGTTTTTAAAATAAAAAAATTAAATGAAAAGGTGTGTGTCTATGGCCATAAAACTCACATTTGTCGGCCTGAACTTACCTGATTGTGTAGACTAAACAAAGCTTTTTTTGCATGGATATGGGAAAGGCTGCTTATCAAAAAATATTTTTTGTTAACACTAGCTGAGGGTTTGTGTGTAATTTTGCGGGTCTAGGTTGTTCCTTGGTTGAGTTACAGGGCTATCATGTAAACACTGGGTCCTCAAAATAGCCTGGGGATGGGCTGCCTGCTGCAAAGCCTGTTGAAACTGGCACATGCAAAACATTTAAGTATCAATACCTGTGCTAATTGATATCGGTTGGTACTACGTTTTAGTATCGATTAGTATCTGAGAATCGATTTTTTGACAACCCTACAGGGAATACAGTCTTCCAGGGTAAGGCTAACAGTTCTAAGTACTGAGAGTAAAAACACCTCTGATCAACAAGAATGACGCTTTAACAGACAGAAAACAAGAATCACAATTGAGCTGTTTACTAAAAAGTTCTAGGAAAACAGGAAACGATCTGGGTGGGATCTCTATTACTCATGCTGAGGCTAACCGAGATGGAGAAGATACTAATCAATATTGTCAACTAACATTCAGAGCTGCAAATCTAACCTTACAATGGCTTTAATGTATCAGTCTGTTTGCCTGCATGAGTTTACAAAGCATCTCTGCTTGCAATGGCTTCCCACCTGTGTGCATTCTGTCATGGAATACCCAGCATGATTTCTCTTGATTGATAACTAACTGGTCACAGTGCTACGGAACCACTTGTGTGGCTTAATGACCATTTGAAGTCATACTGTAATTCAGTAGTCTGTGGGAACTCTGAGTTTAACTTTTCCTTATGCAAGAAAACTTCTAGTTCTTTTGAAAACCATTGCTATGGCAAACAAAAATCTTCCAAAGCTGCTGCTATATTTAGTCCAGTCAGTGGCTAAGGTGGTAGGATACTTGCTTCTGGACCAAGAGGTCATGGGGTCAAATCCTACCTTCTGAATACCACCACTGGGTTCCTGAGCAAGACTGACACACTGAATTGACATCATGAGACTGGCATCCTCACCAAAACACCCCATTCAAACCAACAAGCTTTGTCAAAAATGGTAGTTATGTTGCTTTGGCAGTAAAACCCATAGTTTTTGTGGATGGTGTTGTTAAAGAAGAGTGTTTAAGAGTAGACTTAATTTTATGTGACGTGATTTCAGTTTCCTCCTTGTAATTCAACGTATCCAGTGGCACACAAAGACAAAGCATATGAGGAATATTGTTGTTTCCTACGAGGTGAGAATGACGTGATTTATTTGCTTTTCTTTTTTGGAAAATCTGCTATGGTCTGCAAGATGTCAAGCACAGAATGACGTCTACTGGCAATATTAGCTGACTGGTTTTGACTCCTGTGAAGCCAGATTGGGACCAACTGCATCACTTCCTGTAACTGTGGTCTTTCTCAGATGTTTTCCAGTCCTAATGTAGTAGCAAATGGTGGGAAAAAAAGTCACTGTTCACATAAATCTGGTTTGTCTCATAACAGAAGAGGCTCATGTTGCAGATCAGCTCGTTAATGCCATTAAGCAGAAGGCAGAAGGAGGAGGGTTTTTTGAGAAAAGAAGAGATGGAATCACTAAGGTGATCTCCAGTCATGACATTTTGCCTGGAATGATTTAAAATTCTGGCTACTGAAATTACATCAGTGCCCACCTCGCATTTATAAAGGACTGAGAGTCGCAGGACGCAAGAGACTGTATCATAAGACTTAGAAGAGCTGGGGGAAAAGGCTGGCAAACTTTCAGAGAGAGAGAAAAAGAGAGCGAGAGAGACAGAGAGAGAGAGAGCGAGACAGAGTGATAGAGAGAGACAGGGCGATAGAGAGGGAATGCGAAGGAGTATAAGAGGATCTGCTGTAGTTACAGAAAAAAAGATTCTCAAAAATCCTTCTGCAAGCAATGAGGTCAATGAGGATCAGCTGTCATTACACTTACTCTCGCTTTGTAAGACGCTTGAGGACCCATTCAAGCAGCACACAGGATTCCCAGAATCTGGGAATCCCTTTCCGATCCATAAGACTCAAACTCCAATGCAAGCAAAAACTCACAGCTTTGAATGAATGTGTTTCAAAGTCTGATCAGAAACAGCTTTGACATATAAGTATTTAAGGCAACACTACAAATAAGGTCAGTCCAATGTCTGTTAAATATATAATATATTGTATTAGCACCTTACCTTCTGCATTTTGGCTTTCCTGGCGTTCTGAACAAGCCTGCGCCCCAGCTTCTTGGCGTACCAGATGGAGGCAAGCATAGCAGATCTGAGCACGATCCCACCGTATGAATTACGAGTAAACAGCCTAGTGCAGTCACTAGCATCAGCAGCAACCGGCGCGCGAGGAAGAGAGAGAGAGAGAGAGAGAGATGCACCTCGCTCCACTCTCCCCTCAGTATATCATACACACACAGACACACACACACTGCCCACAGCAGGTGAGACAGAGACCGTGTGTGAGAGCGAGAGAGAGATAGAATGTGAGCGAGTGAGTGAGAGAGGGAGAGGGAGAGAGAGAGAGAGACAGAGAGGAGAGTTAGAGAGAGAGAGAGAGAGAAAGAGAGACTGCAGGACTGGGACTGGAGGGCAAGACGCTCTAAGCATCTCCAGAGAATTCTCTCCCGTCTCTCTCTCTCTCTCCTCAGTCGTTCTGCTGTTACTTGTTTGTACATTTATTTACATATTGCCAGTGGGAGGTCGAGGCTAGCGTCTGTCTGAAGCATCAAAACATGTTTTAACCCCATCCCACCCCAACCAAACCACAAACATTACAAACACAAAGAAATGCCACTAAAGTCCTTAAAGAAAAAGCCTTACTCAAGTCTTTTCAAGCACTTTTTTTGTGTTTCCACACACTTTTTAAAACAGAGTGATGCCACCGAAGAGCCACTTTTGATTCGGAAAATAACCTTTCAGTAGGTGGATGAAGAATGTCTCTGATGTAATGAAAGAGATTTGTCCTGTTTTGAAGTTTAAAGAACTTCCATATAATGTAAAGGTTCTAAAGCAAATGACCTATTGAGGTTGGACAAGCGTTACAGAGGGAATACTATCGTAAAATGATATCATGAATTATGAAAACTGTAGTTCACTGTAAGAAAATATTATTCTGTCCAAAAAAAACATTTAATTCATATCAGACAGCTAAGTGTTTGTTGAGAGTCACTGTATAATGTTAAAGCATGAAAGTGGATTAGGTTCATTTGTAATTACTCAGATAAATACAAGTAAGTTTTACAAGTAATGATATATAGTTGCTACCAGGGCTGCCAGGATTACTTGATTAAAATTGATTGTCCAAATTAAGAAATGAATCAGCTACATTATCGCAATAAAGTTGAGCTAGGTAAGTTTAAGATTCTCCACAAGGGGGACTATAAGTGCACAAATTACACAGGTCAACAGGTCAAAATCATCAGAGATAAGTTTATGTGGGTTTTATAGTGTTTTTCATGCTGATTTCAGATCTGTGTTTAGTTTTTCCCGCACGTACAGTTTTTGTGATGAAGCCAGTTCTATTCTGCATAATAGTTGGTATAATGATCATATAATAATCACATACGTTTTTGAAGAAACAGCGGTAGCTGACTGACACTGATCATTATATCTATGCCACAGTTACTCGATTGGTGCCTATAGGTCTATTGCAGATCTAATATTACTCATAATTTAAAAAGTTAATGTGACTGAAAAAACCTGAAAGCAGATCTGAAAAACTGGTTTAGAAAAGTGTGTTGTGGTTTCTGATGATTACAAAAATAAATAAATAAATAAAATTGTTGACCTGTGTGGAGTAGCACCACCAAGTGAATAACATCAGTGCCAATATCTAGCACTTCACCAATATCTTGTAAGAAAGTAAAAAACAAATAAGTACAAACTTTGACATGTTGCACCACCAACTCATTCTTTGGAAGCTCAGCAACTGATACATTTCAATATATATTAAAGCTAAATTAAAAAAAAGATATGCTTACACTTAGCTGTATTTGCTCAAATCTCCTAAAGTTCCACCGCCAACATCCAATCGACACACAGACCTGTGGCAGGATCGTGTGATGTAAAGTACATCACAGGTACACACTGCTTTGTTAAGAATGTTCATTCTGTTAATGAATAATTCCTGTCTCTGCTTTCTTAAAATATACATAATTAGCCTATATATTTAACAATCCTGCAGGACAGAAACTGCTCCAGTTCCATGACTGCTCTTTCATCTCCATCTACACGGATAGATATTTGATGAAGCCAAGTTCAAATGATGTCTTATGCTTCTGTATTTCCTTTTTATCTATTAGTCTCTTGCCCAGAATAATATGTATGTATTTATTGCTCATTAACCAAAGTAAACAGTTACATTAGATCAGCAGTTGTTTTTTATTTGTCTAAAAGCTACATACAACCATGGCACTGATATAAAATACTGGCAGGACTGATTTTATTTGGAGTGTTACTTGCATATTGACCCACCCATTGCAAAACTTGCAGGATTGAAGCTGGGGATATCAATATTATGTTTTTAACTCGAGCCATTGGTGGTTTCACTGTGATTATGCCATTAATATCTGAACTTTCTTGTTATGCTATACGAACCTTGGACGGACTAAGTAACATAATTCAAAATATAATTACTAAAATACTTTAATTCATTCTCAGATCACGTAGAGTGAAACTATGGCATCATTCAATGTGGAGGAAAAGACAGAATCCTTTATTTTTGCTCATCTTTGGGCTTTTTGTGACTGCGTGGACTAGTTTGACGGAAAACAATATTTCCCATCAAACTAGTACCAACTTTCTTGAAGAATGGTTGGCAGACAAGCTTTGCCGGATGGAACCTTGTCATGGGCCAGTTTTTTTTTATTTCTGCCATCCTGCTGGCCATGTCAAATTATGCTGATTTGTCATACCTTTCCTTTTTACTTTGTAGCAAGCCGCATCATCATCCTGAAAATAACAATCATCACCAAACTTATGTGTCCAAAATGTTAATGTATACCTGTGTGTTAATGACCATCTCCTCTGGTCCTTCCTCTGGTCGTATATGCAACTGTTTGTTTTTTCTGGGTTTTATAAAGTGATTTCTTACAATTCAGCACAGTCTTGTTTCCCATCATTTATTTTTTTAAATCATTTTATTCTGCATTTTCTACTTTCAAGGCATATTACTAGACTCGTTGACATCTACCGTGGCCTACCCAGGTTTTCCCTTTGCAACATTCCCATTTTATTGCACTTGGACTAAATTTTAGACAGAGCTGACAGGGGAACACCATTATCTGCAGTTTTATAATCTTTTCTGCATATTTAAATTCAGTCTTTTTTTTTTTTTTAAAGCACTCTCTTTTAACAGCTTGTAGACCTTGGCAGCATTTGTTTCAGAAATGCAAATATCTGATGGCATACTTTTTTTCATATTTTTCATATATACATATTTTTTTCTTCAGGGAAATATGACATAAATATGTCATATGTCATATAAAGAATATTTGATTTATTTCAATTTTGTTTCATGAATACAGAATGCCTAGCATTTGAAAACATGTTTACCGTCATATGTTTTATTTATTTATTTGCGTCATGTAGTGCTATTAAAACAATAAGTGCATATGCTACGTAGGTATGTAATGGAGTGGCTTGTTAGTGTAAATGGATAACTACTGAATCACCAAATGAGGATGTGTGGTGATTCAATGGGTGCCGAAACCATTATGGCAGGGCGGGGACATGGCCCCCAAACTCTTAAAATCATTAGTTTTGTCCCCCCACTTTTTTTTTTTTACTGATGAACATCCCACCCAAGAAACATTAAGGGGTTGTAATTCAACTACCAGATTGTAAAAAAAAAAAGAAAGAAAAAAACATTATCAAAGAGGGAACGTTCCCAAGTAACCAGTTTCATACTTTGTGTGTGTCAAATAATTTCTGTGTGTCAACAGCACATCAAGCGGAATGAAAGGCTGAGATTAATTATCACACGTCTGAGAGAAAGAGAGCATATTTTCCACAGCCTACTTCCCCTAAATCAATACCATTGCCCATATGCCAGAACCCCATGCACGCATTCAGTAGTACAGACACAGCATAGTGTTCCCTTTAGCCCTTTATACCCGTACTAAGAATGAAATGTCATGGCTCTATAGCACCAGTCCAAACTCTGACACATGAGATTTATTCAAATAAAAAAAAGGTTTATTAGGTTTATTATATTAAAGGTATTTAATGTTAATTTAAATGCAAATACATGTATTCATAGCTATAATTAAATTCATGCCTATATGGGTATTATTTTCCAAAACAACAGTTTTTAAGGGCACATTGTCATGCGGGCTGTGCCCAGGGAGTGGGAGGCGAGGCACAAAGCAGGTTCCTTTTGATGGTTTTTATTAAAAAGGACTCTAGACTCTAGACTAACACAAAAACAAAGAGCCACAAGGGGCTAACTGAAACAAAGCTATAACTATAAAAGACACACAAGGAGCAGGGAAGGTGAGA
>JBBPDB010000036.1:6893754-6921345 GCA_037974465.1 Brachypetersius altus | reverse complement strand
TATATATATATATATATATATATATATATATATATATAGTGTATATAAATATTAATTAATTTTTTTGTTTATTATGTATGTTAGAAGGCATTAGGAGTGTTGAGTTTTTTGGAATCAAATGACTTTTAAATTAGGCTAGTTCACAAAACAGGAAGTCAACTGAGCTCTCCGTGGTGCTGAAACCCAAGCTGTTTCTTTTGTAGCCCTTGGGCTTAAAGCATAAGATTCAAGATTCTTTATTTGCCACATATAAGCACAACATCTAGTGAAATGGGCCCCTGGATCGAGCCCTAGGAAAGTGCAAGAACGTTATCAAATAATTTAAACAACAGAGAAATTTGGACAGGCTAAACTAAGTAATTAGTAATAGGTAACTGAAACTGAAACGTAAATCTTCATATAGATTAATATCCAAATAGTATATTAATAGAATATCTGTCATGTTGGTCAGCGGCACTAGAGGCCGCTCTTTCTGTGTTGTTTACAGAACTGTATAGAACTGTAATATTCAGTGTTCTTTGGTTTAGTTCTGTTTTCTATTTAAGTTCCTTTGTTAAATGTACCGGTGTCGGTCCACCGTCATTCTCCCGTCTTCTGTTACCAAATTACATGTCTCTAATTTGTTAAGGCCCTTGTGCCTATTTTCAGCTGTAGTTTGTAAATAAAGCAAAACAAGTTAAATGGAATCCTGTATCTGCGCTGCCTTCCTCTGGCTCATGCTGACAATATCTAGTTAAACTAGACTGCATCAGTGTTGATGTTGAAGAAGTGGACGATGTTGAAGAAGTGGACTTCTTTGCAGTGCAATCTGTTCCTGTGTACCAAATTAGGCTTTCATCACAAAACAAAAGAAAGAGCAGTAACAGGTGTTTGGTTCAATTCTCCAGGTGCTCTCTGGCAGATAAACTGAGTCCGGTGCAAATCAGAGCTCAGCATAGCATTTAGAAAAACAGAGAAGAGAGGAGGCTAGAGGAGATGAGAGACTTCAACAGAGGAAAGAAGAATAAAGGAAATAGGATATGTCCAGATAAACTTTCTTCATTTAGGCCTTCTGATCACCAAAAACAGATTTTTTGAGAACGCTCTCCAAGGCCAGATGTTCAAATGTTTTTATACTGCAGTGTGTCATCCCAGCTTCAGCAGCTCCAAATATAAGGATTTTAATGCCACCGTTGGTGCTACTCTCAGCTGTATGAGAGTCCTCTGTATGCACAGTGCCAGGGTTTTGTTTCTTAGTGTATGCATCCTTGCTGATACACACAACAAGCTATTGTCATGTACCGTTTCTATGCCTGATGATGTTTGAGTCTTTAAATTCTTTATTTACATTCCTAGGATTAATAACTGCATAGCAATACAATCTCATCAAAACCTTCAATGTACTTCATTGTACTTCAATGTACTTTAATGCAACCAGTCATTAATGCACAATTTCTATTGGCCTCCCTGTCATGAAATGTGTAGGGCACCCGATGTGTAGGGATGATTGTCGATTGTAATCATGCGTGGCAGCTAAATATGAACAGAGAGGTCTACAAGTAAAATAGTCTCTCTACAATGCTTTTTTACCAACCATACTTCAAAACATACCACTTTATGTCACAATGACAGCTTACATAAGCGTAAATATGCCAAGAAATAGTTTTAACAGTGTGTTCACATCTATTCTTTGAACTCTCCTTCGCCTTTATAGCAATGTGTGATTTTTAGATAAACTATTTGGCAATAAAATAAGAAATGAAAAGGGAAAATGACCCAGAAAGAAGTTTTTGCTCTTGTGAAAGAAAAAGAAAGCTGAGTGCTCTGTCATTTTAACACCTCTGTCATCTAACCCTGACAGAACACTGAGACAGTGTCATACCTGCTCACACAAGCTGTCTTTAAAGATGCAGGGTGAAGACACACCCACAAGATGCTCAGTTAGGCCACATGCTAATAACAAGGTCACTGAGAGGTGTATGGGCTTGATTATTAAAATCTTTTCACCAGGACACACCAGTTACCAAGCAACTGCAGTCAAGGACTGTAAATGCAGGACTTTAAAAGATGAGAACTAGTCAGTGACTTGTGAGACGGATTAGAGACTGTAAACGGTTGGTATGTCACAGCTGCTTTTGTCTAGAAATTAGTACGCCAAAAACTCTCCTCTATCATGTTAAAGAGGTGATACACAACAGGCAATTAAAAGAATACTCCAGAGACCTTTGGCATAATCTTTGTCTGTTGATTGATTACCATGGATGACTACCAGCAGAAAACTCATTGACTTGAAACTCAACTAAATTAGAAGTTAATGGAGAGCACTGAGTGCTTTCTCCTCTGTTCTGTTTGAACCAAAGCATCCAAATTATTGGTCCTGGTAACTGCTCATATTCTGAGGGCAATGTATAGGTTTAAAATTGGTGGAATATTCCTTTAAATCAATAAACCAACCCAGACTACACGTCATCTGTTGTGTTTGTTGGTAAACAATGTCTTTTAACAACCTAGTATCTCACACCACCCACTGTTAGTACCATTTTTATAATCATACAACATGTTATATGTACTCTGATGTCCCATTTTGTAGACTGAATTACTTTAGAGAGTTCACATTTTGCAATTTGCAGGTAAAAGCACCAGAAGTAGAATAAGACACACCCAAACCAAACACCATCAGGTAATTTTACTGTTTTTTGACAGTATTAGTCTTCAAGACCTTTGGGATGAGTTACAATGTTCAGTACTAATCATCCAACCTCAGTACCTGACCTCCCTATTGCTCTTACGGCCAACTGCAAGCAAGTGTTCAGCCACTTTAATGTTTTTCCTTACTTGTGTATTAATCTCTGACTTGCTTTTTCTCCTTGACAGGGTTTGTTATGGTGTGTAACTTAGCTAGCAGTAACTTAGTTCAATTGTTGTGGACTACTTTAAGCACTGATGCATGTCGCTCTGGATAAGAGCATCTGCTAAATGCCGTACAATGTTCCAATTTTTGGTGTAAAGCCTTCTTAGAAGAGAAGAGGCTTCTGCAGTAAGGAAGAGGGGCGTCCTTATTAAAACTCTTCATAATTCAAAATCATTGAAAGTACAGGTGCTCATAACTTTTGGTGTGCAGCTTCTACTACAAAACAAATGTTACATAATAAATCAGCAGCGTGACCAAGTCAAGACATTTTGTCTTCACAATTAAGGAAGCGCAGAGTCCTTTAGTTTGTATTCAGGCAGCGTCACTGTGCCGACTTCTGTCGGCTGTGACCTTCTCAGCATCTGCTGTGTGATCACAGAGAGAAGGAGAGAGAGAAGACAGAAAGAGAGAGCGTGACCACGTACAAAAAATAACAAACATAGGATAGGTAACGGTACTGGAGGTAGCAATAAAAGAAAATAAATAAAAACAGGTGAAAAAACAAACAACATGAAGAAAGACAGCAACTGGGTAAGAGAGAGAGATAGAAAATAAATAGATGAACAGGACTTATATATAGAGGTAAAGATGGATGGATGGATGGATGGATGGATGGATGGATGGATATAGATAGATAGATAGATAGAGAGAGAGAGAGAGAGAGAGAGAGAGAGAAGTGGGACTCGATTATGATCTTTCCATTCATAATTCAGCCTAACAAGTATTCCACTCTCGGCTATGTTAATATGTGCTATTTACGCAAGTAATGAAAGGTAATTCAGTAGTAACAGGGTCAGTCTAAAAGAAAATAAAGGTTCCTGTTTTTCATGGAACTGTGTACAGAATGACGCAGACAAAAGGCAGGGCACCTCCTCTCAAAGCCAGGATCAAAACCTCTGCTTTGGAGGAAGAATGGCTTGCGAAGTTGCTCTCTGCTCTCCCATGCGCATCCAAAAGACGCGGCACCGCTTAACGCCATTACCATGGCAACAGCCATCAATCTGTGAGTGGATTATTTTCATACGTTTCTCACCTTAGCCCACTGCCGTTCTCTTTTCACCACGACACTGAGTTTGCAAAAGAAACACGCCTAGCTGTCACAGAAGCATGAAGAAGCCAGAACTGTTTGTGTTAGGGAAGCACATTTACGCTGGCCTCGCTGCAGATAAAAATAATGGAGCGCTGAAATGCTGCTTTCCTTCGAGCCTGAAAGTTGATGGTACCCGCTTATATGATGCCATCTGAGTGAGAACTGTCATATGTTTTCTGCTACTAACTTTCTGTTTGGGATGCTGCTTTCCAGGACGATTAATTTTTTAGGAATTCTAGAGATTATGATTTGAAACAAATGATGGAAAAGAGAACAGAAAAGATGTATTTAAAACATTGCACAGGGTGTGCACAGGGTATATACAGCAATCCTTAAGTTACATTTAATACCTTTTAATACCACTTTTACTACCTTTGGATTTTTTTTTAAAACCATCACGACACAGAGTTGCAAGTGTTAATCAAGAACCTTTCTAACGTTTATGCAGATTTTATAACACTGTACGACAGAATAGATTTACAGACTCACTGATGTTGACCACATATTGCACATTTATTTCACTTCGTGAGTAAAATAAAACTACACAAAATGTGCAACGAAGACATAGTTCCAACAAACTGGCGCAGCAGCACAGAAAGTTGAGAGTGGCAGAGTTAATTGCTCTCGCCGGCCGCACATTCCATTCTTATGTTTAGTGGATTGTATATGCGACCGAAGTGCAAGCGTTAGCTCCCATCCAGTCGACATCAACGGTTTTTTTTTACACACCGAACAATAAGCCTGATGGCTATCCCCTACTACAGGCTTGAGCCAGTCCTTTAACGCAGGGTCTTTCAGCCAGCGGTCAGAAAATTTGCCTTTGCCCATGACAACGCTGATGGTTGTCTGGACATAAGCCAGTTGACTACCCGGTTGTCGAATGACCACTGAGTATGACGTCAGCATCAAACCTAGCGTACAAAGCTGAGACTCATGCATTAAAGCAAAACAAATCTGTCGGGATACAGCTTGTAGCCTGTAGGCTTCTCCGCAGCCATCAATATTTGCGCAAACTGCCGAACCCATAATGTTTATTATTATTTTTAGGAAGAACATCTAAATCATAATTTAACCAAGGAAAAAGACTGCCGAAGCTTGTTTACTCATTGCTTGTTTACCCCCCAACAAAACTTTCTTCTTCCGATCTGCATCAATCTCAAAATTGAGGTTTAGCGCCCTACATTGATGGAAAACTTTAATCCATATGAGATTTCAGGATTTACGAGGATATTTGATTATGTTCCCAGATACGCTAAAGCCTACGTTTAGACGAACTAATGCAAAAATTAGCAGATAGAATTTCACTCAAAATAGGAAACCTCATATTCTGAAAAAATAATACCTATTTTTAAAAAAATAATACCGCTGAAACCAAATTTAACACTTTTAATGGTCCTGTGTGCAATTTCTGTCTAAAATAAATTGGCCACATTATACATTACAGTTTAACTTCATACACAAATTTTCTTTGCACACTCCAAAGACACGCATGTCAGGTGAACTGGGGATGCTAAATTGGCCCTCAGTGTGAGAGCATGCATGCGTGAATGTGTTTGTTTGTCTGTCCAGTTACCTATTAAATTATCCCGCAGTAAAAATATAATAATTGTCTTATATATCAAATATAATATTAATGAATTAGGTATGTGGCTGCTGTGTGGTCATTTGGTACAGAACATGACTGCACTCAGTTATAACTCAGTTATAATAAACAGAATAAACAGTTATTGTTATTTATCTTTGCTACAGCTATTTAGCTTTGTAGCAATTACTATAGAGCAATAACTATAAGTGGATCACATCTAAATCGTGTGTTTGACTTATGTATTGACACATATACAATTAAGTTGTTTTTATAAATGAAGGTGTAAAATAACTACAATAATGATAATGTCTTATGGGAAGTTTTTCCTACTTTTAAAACTTTTTTTCTTTCTTCATTGTTATATACGAGCATACCCAAAATCAAATTACAGCATTTTCTAGGTGAAAAATTTGTACACACTCTCTATAGTATTTCTGGTGATTGTTATTGAGATTAACATATTCCATATCAAATTTTAAGGTTATGTATGTATATGTCAGCCTGATCTCAAAATATGTGCTGCGATCACGATTTAAGGCTTTTTTCGTGCTAGGACAACGCTTCACTACCCTGTATTTTAATGTGCAGTGCATAACATTGCCATTATCTGTGCTAACTGGTGACTGTTCAGTTAGGTTTAGGGTTAAGGTTAGGGTTAAGGTTAGGGTTAAGGTTAGGAACTTTCCCTTGTCTCATGGCATTTCAACCTGTTTCAACTGCTTTGCAAACAAAAACGATAAGGAATCAACTCATTATTTATCTCCTACTGTCCCTCAGTCACTAGTTACCACTAATACTGGCGATGTTACTCAGTGTGCATTAAAATACAGGGTAGTTAAGCGTTGTCCTAGCACGAAAAACAACCTAAATCATGATCGCAGCACATATTAATTTGTACTTTGTGATGGCTGCACAAAAACTCGTGAGAGCGGGCTCATATATGTACAGTTTGCAGGTAAAAAAAGTTAGCAATTCATCAGTAAATGATTCATCCTTGCCTTATATTTGAATTCTTGCAATTTATCAACAGATTATGTTAGTTTACCTAGTTTTTACCTAAACCTATTTAAGTAGTTTGTACAGTGTGTTTTTCATGTTTAGACATACATACTCAAACTAACTGTATTTTATTTACACATACAGAGGAGTATGTGTGTTAAAAATGGCTATATACTTTATTTCTAGTACTCTCTTTAATTTGACGTGATCCAAGAACTGCTTTTTCTACTACACTGTGTGTATGTGTGTGTGTGTGTGTGTGTGTGTGTGTGTGTGTGTGTGTATGTGTGCTCAGAGCTTATACGCAGTCACTCCTAAACCTCTTTCAGGGAGTCTTTCAAAGCAGTAATAAGCCGAGTGATATTGGAGACCTGCAGGGCACGTTCATTAAGAACAGGCCGCAAGGCCACACTGGGTAGGTTCAGTCTAACTGACTGCCAAAATGGGAAGAGCAGCAAAAAAAACCCAAAAAAACAATTAGTATGCTAATAGGACAAAAATGGAAACTGCTCTACCTGGTTTTACATTGTCTAATATAATGATGTCTCAGTCTGCTTTGGCTAGATATAACCTTCTCTCCCAACCCCAAGAATCCTAAGGCATCACTCCGCATATTGGATTATTAAAAAACACAAGCAAACATAGTTATTAAATCATTAAAATGCTTCCTATGCATTAGGCTTTGCAGAAACAACAGCAGACATTTACATATGTTTCTTGTACCACACATGTAACTGATTAGCCAAGACAGGTTTGGAAACTGAAGCTTTAGATCTGAACTGGAGCTACTAGGTTAATGTTTCTTTTAGACTATAGAAGATACCCCACTTGATTAACATTGTGCAAACTTTATCACATTTGTCTTGGATGGTTGTTAGTTAATTCCAAATAGACTTTCTTATATGTATAAAATGGAAAGGTAGTACAGACACAATTCAGGCTAGCAGGTTCCTAATACTGGTTGTAGCTTTCCCCTGTATGTATGTTATAGATAGCAATGTCATGTGATGTTAAAAACCACAAAATCAGATGAAGATTACTGAAAACAATGTGGTTTGAGGCATGTGTGTGACGTTTTAATTATACAGCTTGCACAGTGCAATAGGTGGCTAAAAGCTTCTATTATGTGTTAACATCATTAGCATTGTAGCTCCAGAACAAAAATACTACAGTATTTCCATTAAGAAGGTAGTGAATATATAACAAAATGATTCAGATAAACTTAATTGATATTTTCATTGCTGCTAATCAGGACCAGTTGATATCTCTCCTTAGAAAGCACCGTCTTCCGCTCCTCTCTACAGAGGCTTGGCGCCTGATTTCTAATTCCAGCCCACTTCTCATCACCCAGACAATCAGCAGATCACTGGATGCACACTGCGCCTGAACGTGGCTGCTGCAATTATTTCACCAGGGTGCAGAGATAACACAACATTCACCATTAACCCTTAACCATACACACACTCACACACACATGCAAAAGAACGAGGGCCCTCCAATCACTCTGACTCACCTGATAAAGATCATTCTCCCTCTCCTGCTGTGCTCTGTAGCCATTAAGACACACATTATTACCCTCAAAGTTCAAGGCGCCTCGCTGATGAAGGACTAAAGGCTAATCTGGCAGAGCAGCTACATTTTTATTCTGCGTTTATATATTCAGAAGTAAAAGGTGACAGATGAAAACTGCTTAAGTCAATATTATATGTAAGCCACTGCTTTAGCACACCTCTGGCTTTTGAGAGAGTGCAGAGCATTGTGTTGAAGACTTTTAGCATGGTTCCCAAGGCCACATGGCAGAGTGGGAGAGAAAAAAAAATGCTGACTCATGGCGTGCTTAGCCTAACCACGACTCGGGGATAATATAATGGAGCTCTAGCTAACTCACCTCAGCCTCTCTGTGCATAAAGGAGAAGCAGAACGCCCTCTCTTACTTTCTCTCTTTCTGAGCCACAAGGAGGTGGCAAGACTGGCAATTACAGGCGGAAAAGGTCGATAGAGATTCAATCAAGAGTTTGGGTGTGTAGCACTGGCAAGCTGAGGAATCATGTATATTTTGGGCTTTTATAATGTGTTGTAGCAGCATTTTGACAACAACAGGACTAATACACAGTAATGTGGGCCAAATACACCTGCCAGGAGGTTAGAAGTATACCACTGGCAAAGGTACAGTGGAGAAGAGTAGGACAGGGTAATAAAATAGGATAGGATAGGATAGGTTAGGACAGGAAGGGGTAGGACAAGGGCAGGACAAGATAAGACAGGACAGGGTAGGAGAGGATAGGATTGGACAGGGGTGGGATAGATTAGGAAAAATCTGAGCATTAAACAAAAGCATGATGAGATTTGTCATAGCTCTCTGCCACTGACCTAAACAGAAACATCAGAAAGTTATACAACCCTGTCTATTGCTGACATACATACATACACACACTCAATAACTACACCGTGCATACAAGAGACATTGCCATGCAAGCTTTCCCTTTCAAGCGACATGTACTCTGTTCTCATTGATGGATACAACAGAGAAAACAGCTACCTTTACTCCTTCAATCAACATGAAGAAGCTGCTTTAAATTATCATCCACTTTAAATCATCCTGTATAAAGTGCAGTCCATTACATCACATTGTAACACTTGTGCAGCTTTTGCAGCCTTTTACCCTCCTAATTAAATGACAATCATCCTGTTTAACTCTAATGCATCTGTAACACCCAGCATTTGTTGTAGGAAGGTAAAAGACACAGCAAGGACATACATGTAATACATATTCTGAATACACCAAGCAAGTTATCAGACATAAGCAATATAACAAACATATCCACAAAAAGAAAATGAAAAATACATCACATGAACAATAGTGTACAGCCAGGCTTGATTTCTTTCAACGAAAGTCTGAAAAGCAGAATTAACTGCAAAACACAGATGAGCTTCTTCAAAGGGCTACTAAGGGGTCTCCAGAGACTTTCTGCAGAATGCTATCTGAGACCCTCTGAAGAATTCCATGCAAATGGGACACAGCACCAGAACGTTAACATGAACACATTATGAAATGTTCCTCTGGACACACGAGCAACAACAACAAAAAAAACCCCACACAAAAATAAAAGGACATTCAAAATAAAATGGTGAACTTGCCAGGTAGTTTGCTGCGGTCACCCCCGGGTATGTTAGATCAAACCGGGTAACCAGCGCGGGCTGCGGGTGAGAAAATAACAACAAAAAAGACAGGATCACTAGAAAGTAGAACTGGCCAGGGAAGAGAGGGAAAGGAAAGAGGGATGAGAACGCTGTCGCACTGCATGAGCCACGGCCGAGAGAGAGAGAGCGAGAGAGAGAGCGAGAGAGAGAGAGAGCGAGAGAGAGGTTTCAGGGTTCAGATGGATGGGCGAGTGAGAGTCAGTCTCATTATGCATCTATCTAAACTGAGCTACAAACCGCTATCATTAAAGCGCTGGATGATAGATGATAAATAGTCAGACACCCAGTATAGACCTAAAGAAACGATGGCCAAAGTTGTCTTAAGTGCTGGATAAACACAGCTTAGAAAAAACTAACAAATCATGAACTAGCACATACGTAAGTCACATGTTTCCATTTCTGAAGATTCATAGCTACTGAAAATTAGGGATCACACTCTAAACAACAAGGGTCATGCATACTGTACACATTAAATTCACACTGTAATGTCCTTTACTTATAGAAACAGACTTTTACAGCAGAATGAACATGGATGTAGAAAAATTTGGTGCTGTTGTTTGCACTCCAGTTTGCTCTGACTCAGCAAATAATTTTTTTTCACAAAAGTTTTTGTCGAATTTAGTCATCTCCAAATCTATCTGAGACATGCAAAGCCAGTCACACCATCTTTTCAAAATGCCACTAACGCAACATCTGCTCACTTGGAGGAAAATCCTGATTGCCAATTATGATATAAAAGCTAAAACAGCACTGCAGCATTGCATCGGCTAAAACTGTACTGAAGGATTTGGGGGATGAGGGACAGCTAGCATGAACATTATAGCTAGATACTTTGTTTTTTAGTAAAGTATAATTCTGAATATCCAGGAGATTTTTCACCTTGCTCTTGATACACTTACATTAACATGTTAGTTTAAACTAACAAGAAAATAAACAAAACAAACATAACCGATATTCCCAAGTTGCCACGGTCTGGCCAGTGGCCGTGTTAATTCCTCTGCCTTTTAGTTCTGTTCTGTTCTGTTTGCTTAAGTTTCCCCCATGTGTGTGTCATGTATTCTCAGTTGCTGTGTATGCTTTGGTTCTGTCTGTGTCACGTTTATTAGGTTCCCCCTGTGTCGTGTTTAGGTCCTTATGTGTCTGTGTATTGGTTCCTGTTCTGTTCCCCTGGTGTCACGTGTTCTTGGTTCCCCACCTGTTCCCTGTTTCTGCTCCCCAGCTGCCTCGTGTTTCCCCTGCCCAGCCTCGTGTATATAAGTTAGTGTCTGTCACGTATTCCTGTGACAAAGCTCATGTAATGTGACCCTGGCTTTAGCAGTAGCATTCTGAAGACTACTACAGACAGGCTCAGCAGCAGCTGGTCCATTTACTGCTCTGAAGCGCCAGGCTTCTCCACATTCCAGGATCATTAAATTCTATCATTCTGGGCTTGTTTTTCTGATGTTGGCAAATCTATGAATTAGGCCCCGAAGTGGTTCAAAAAAGCCTGTTAAACCCTGCTGTTTCAGAGGTGTAAACACAGCCGGGACAAAAACACTGATATACCCATGTCACACGGCTCGCCCCTTAGTAGAATGCTCAAGACACCCACTGAGTCACTATAGGGTTCTTCTTCTGAATGGCAGAGTTGCGCTTTTAGTTGCACAGGAATCTCTACCACACTTTAGGTTTTAGGGAAGTTTTCAGCTGAAGTAGCCAAAAGATTTCATAGGGCTTCAAAAACACTATATTAATAATGTGAATGATTCTCACCCACACTGGACTCCATTAAGCTTGTTTTTATAGTTGGTGGGTTGTTTTTTTTTTTTTAACACTAACTGGGTTACCAAAAAATTATTATAATTTCATCTCTTGGTTTTATCACATGTTGGCCAAATCCTTATTGTCCTAATAGCCCCCTGCTGAAGAAATGTTCAGTATGAGCAGTGAGTTTCAATCCACTTGCTTCTTTACACACAACAAAAAATAAGGTCCTTTAGTAGAGGTGCTCTTGAGCTACAGATCTACGCAACATATGACATGTATTATATTGTCATATTTTTACAGCATACCTGAACCATCAAGACATTTGTGCTATAAAGAAAGTGCTGAATGAGAATTTTCCTCACATGGAAGGTCACACTTGAGACAGCGAAAGCGTGCGCGAGAGAGAGAGAGATAGACATAGAGATAGAGAGGGGGGGGGGGGGAGAGAAAGTTAGAGAGAGAGAGCGAGAGAGAGGAGAGAGAGAGCGAGAGAGAGGGAGAGAGAGAGCATTATAAACCTATTCTTGCATTCCATGATACTTATGCATTGAACTGCTGGCTGTTGTACTACGCTTGCACCAAATTAGCAGGGTGTTATACTCACATTTGATGCCAGTTCCTGCTTCAATAGACAGATAAAGCTCTTAACAGGCATTCAAGCAATGATATTTATCTTCTATGTTTTCATTTAGAAAATAACTTCTGTATAAGCTTGAACCTGAGGTTTGTTTATTATTACTGAAGTGTTAGTCTGTTAGCCTTTCATTAGTGCTTTCGGCTAAGCTGCTCAGGCTACTCTAGGAAGTGCAGAACATGTCCTGATATAGACACTGTAAGTGTAATCCAGTTAAACAGAGTCTTGTAGCAACATCAATGATATAATGAAGCACACTTTCTTTGACCATATATTCCAGTCAAAATCTTCATTTGAAAAATAAAGTGCATGGCCTATAAAAGCTGCTTAGTTTTTAGTTTTGTTTTTGGCACAGTTTGTCCTGGGTGTCAGTGTAAAACAAGAAATTGACTTGCTGTTGGTGCCAAACACTGTATAGCTTTGCCTACCAGTACAGCGACATCCTTTAATTCCATGGTGAGCAAGTCTGGCGAATAAATAACCTTCTTTCCGGGCTGTCCAGGAAATCCTTAAATACTGTTGTGACTTATCAAGGGCTTCTTGAGTCTGGGTGCTGTAACCTACATCAGGGCTTTGTTGAGCCTCAGTATGGCCTCCTGGTTCTACAACAGTGATTACTTTTCATAAGAGCCATCTTTGCTATGTTTACCCACAGTTGGACTCTTTATCTTATGACCACATAAACATGGTCTTAGTCTGGGACTGAGATATTTGGTCTGGGTCCATATCTAGAGTTCTGGCCTGAGTGAGGGGCTTATGTTGTCTTTCTAGCATGCCGGAAGAGACTTGCTAGACTGCTAGCATGTGTTGTCTCTTCAACGCCATAGTACACAGCTATACGCAAGAATTTTGTATGTGTGCGTGATTCTCAGACAACCTCTAAATGGACATATATGCAATTAGACAAATTATGGTCTAGCATCACTGAATATTTGCATAAGTAAAGACTATTCAAATGGTGTAGATACAATTCAGCTTTGATACCAAGCTAGACAATGTCACAAGTTAAAAAATATAGCAAAATAGATCTAAAGAAATAGATTTAGAAAAAATACATTTATATGACAATGACAACACATAGAATACAAGAGGTTATATTTGAAAGAGGGAAACTGGCTCTCCCTCATGTTCCATTTAAAAGCTGTGCGCATTTAAAAGTTTATATTTCATTTTAATATTGTCTAAAGCTGGAGGGGTGGGACTGTTTTCTTCACACTTTTTTCTCTTGGTGTATTTAAACAACGAAATAAGACATGTGAAGCAGGTATGTATTCTTTCAAATTGCTGTTCACCCAACACCATATGGCAGGTAAACCAGTGAGAGAACTCACTGTCCAAATCATGACCTAACAGGCACCCTGTTCCGACGTGTATCAAGTGAAAAGTCCTCCTGCACCCAGAGTTGGACTCCCAGACTGTTGCACTGGCAGGATATGAACTCAGGTCTCAGCAAAAGAACACCACATTCTGGCCGGCTACAACGTGTGGGAGCATCTAAAATAAACGCTACATTTTAAACTACATATTTTCCTTTTTTTTTCTCACATTATTGTCTGTAATGGATAGTACGATCATGGAGGATCTGGTTTTGGTCTAGGAAGCCTGGCCTTGACCCCAACTCCAAATAGGAAATTATTACCACCTTAGCATTTTTAACACGCAAATACGACATTCGTCAGAAGTGACAAGTGTGAGTGTTAGAGTTAACAGTGATTCAAATGACACAGAAACTTTCTAATATTCAGATAGTCTTATCTACAACCATTTGCAGGCCTCGTTTAGCGTATCTTATTAGTTAAGAGATGCCAAGCTTTAAACATCTACTGTGGAATTTTTCAGTTAATGTCTTAAAAACAATATATTGTTTGAAAAGGTATGCAACCCTGCAGGTATGTGACGCTCTGCTGGGAGAGTTGAAAAACTCAGTTTTCAGTGCTATGCACAGATAAAGAGAGTTTATTAGAATCTCCTCTCCATTACTGTGTCAGCAGAAGAACAGCATTGCACAATAAAAGGACTGATCTCACCATAAAATGATTGAATGCAAAGAGGTCTAAAGACTTTAAAGTTTTGGTTGATTAGCCATGAAAGGTTGTGGAAAGCAGTTATAAAGAGTGCTGAGTGCACCTTGAAGCTTGGTGAACTCCAAATCTTATGCAATGCAAGTCAAACTTCTTTATCTAGAAGATCCACATAACCTCCAGCTTTCTTCCACTCCAAAACACTTCCTTTTCAATTACATTCCAGTGCTCAATGATGTTAATGTACTGAAAGCAACTGACACAAGCATTCTTGTTTGTCTTTTGCGTAGTTGCTGTAGATATAGCTACACTATGTGGACAAAATTATTGGGACGCTTGACCATTACACCAACAGAGACTTTAATGATATTGCATATAAATACAAAGACTTTAATAAGGAGTTTGTCCCCCTTTGCAGCTATAACAGTTTCCACTCTTCTTGGAAGGATTTCCACAAGATTTTGGAGTTTCTGTGTGGGAATTTGTGCCCATTTATTCTGTAGAGCATTTATTAGGTCAGACACTGAGGAGATGAGAAGGCCTGGCTCGCAATCTCCATTGCAGTTTATCCCAAAGGTGTTGGATGGGACTGAGGTCAGCCCAATCAGGTTCTTCCACACCAAACTCAACAAACCATGTCTTTACAGACCTTTCTTTGTGCACTGGGGCACAGTCATGCTGGAATAGAAAAGGTTCTTGGGCCTAGGCCAAACTCTGAAAAACAGGTGTGTCCCAATACTTTTGCCCCTACACTGTATATGAGAAGCATCCTCATAGGTAGCCAAGCCTCCAAAAAGCAATAATAGATATCTGTATAGTGCCCTCATATCAGTTAGTTCTCTACTACAGGAATCATCTCTTCGACTGGGAAACGTGTTATAGCTATGGCATGGCCAGCGCTTGTACAATAGTGTAAAAGCAACTCAAGATTGTGCTTTTTACAGGCTGGACTTTAACAGATTAACTCCAGTCATGCAGGCATTAAACGGCCCAAACAGACTGGAGGCATCATATGTGAATCACTGGCCTAAGCGACTTTTCACACACACTCTCTGAATTACAGTTGATTAATAGTAGAACAATATCCCAATATATGCATTTATACTATCAAGTACTTTTTTAGTTTTTTTCTTTACACTGCAATAACATGGACTATGAACTGAAATCACTGTCCTCTCCTTAATATTTAAAATGACAGGCATGTACAAATTGCTTAAACCTTAACAGGTTATGAATGCACACTTTACTGTGGACTGATCGCCATCTAGTGTTGGCAATTCACATTGCACCAAGTTAAACTTGAAAGTAACTCTTTACCGCCAACTGTTCATGCCCTGTCTACCTAAATTAACAGCATTTATGAAGCTCATGAAGCTACATCTCAAATCCCCCAGGGCTTACTGGCATGCTGAGTTGAATGGCATGGCGGCAGAGATGTAGCGTATATTTTCAGCTGCTGTGCTCCACCTGAAGGCCACTGCTGACACCATCTGCAAAGCCAGGTGTTCCTCTCAAAACACAGAGGTGGGAGTTGACATGCTTAATGTTACATAACAGGTGCTCTGCAGTGCTGACAGTTCACCTGCTCAGTTGATAGACAAGCCTAAGGTGCTGCAGAATGTCATTCCTAGTTACATGTGTTTTTTTTTAAGTACTTCACTGGCAGCAAAGATGCTGTATAATATACCTTTAAGTAAACTCTAGAGCAGAAGTGCCCAAACATTTTGGCTATTGCCAATGTATGTGTAGAAAAGGAATTCTTTAAAAAGTTTAATTGCTTCTTTGCACTACATTGCCTTTGAATTACACATTAACATTACAATACATACATATAAATACAAATCTTTAGTCACATCTTATGAGATGAATGGAGGTACAGAAGTCTGATACTTTTTCTCCTCCTTGCACCCAAGAATAATGCTTTTATTCTTTCACTGTTGTAACAAAACCTTGTTTCCCTGAAATTGTCACGGCTCGGCGAGTGGCCGGTAGGGGCCGCTGTTTTGGTTTTGTTTTGGGGCTTTTATTTTGACATTCATGTATGGTTTGTGTCCTGTCTCTCGTTTTCAGCTGTCCTGTGTTTAGTTTAGTGATTATATTTTGTGATTGGTTTCTGTCCGTGTCTGTTCATGTATTTAAGTTCAGTTCAGATGGACCATAGGCATCGGTCCATCATCCCATACTTCTCGTTTCTGTCCATGTCTGTATCGGCCCTTGAGCCAGGCTTCCTTTCTTGTTTGTTTATGTTTTGCTTTAATAAAGAAACCACAGTGATGGATGCCTGCCTGCTTTGTACCTGGAATTCTAGGGGTAAATCACGGCAGCGGGTTCACCCCCGCAGCTGTGACAGAAATAACTTATAATTTATGTTAATGTAAGGTGATTGTATTCTACGACATTTTGGAAGATATTTACTGGTCCCTTCATTAATTCACTAAATAAACTGCAGTCTCAAAGTCGACAGTAATGATCATCTTAACAAATCAAGAGAATTAATCAACTGATTTTCCAAACTACGCATTAGTTGTGGCAATTTGGGCCCAATGCTGCCATGCCTTGTGGAAAAAACCCTTCCCCACTGTTTGAGGAACCGAAACCTCCACTAGGGTTTTCAGTACTTTTGAACAGCACTCATGGCTGGAGTTGGTAAACCAGCCCACCCCACACTATAAAGACATAAATAAAGTTGCCTTAATAAGTTTGACACCATATCAGATCCATGTGCCATAGAAACAGTACAACCATTCCATATATTTGTCTGAATGTGTTGTAGCATTGAACAATATGGCAAACTTATAACACAATATATAGAACCATTTTTGTGAATAACATGTGAGTACCAAGAACCTCTACATCAATACCATGTAAACATTTATCTAGTACCAAGTTCAAAGCCAAGAATAATTTAGAAAACTATATTCCTAAGCAAAAAGCAGGATAAATAGAAAAAAGCTTGACTATATGTGGCAATGATGCCCTATGTACTGAACCTGATTCCCTTCACAATGATGTTTGCATGAAAGTGATTGAGGGAGAGAATGAATGAGAGAGACGAGGAGAAGAGAAGGAGAAAGAGGCAAAGGGAGAGACTTGTCGGTCAAGACAAAGCTTAAGAAACAAAGAGAAAAAGACCCTGGCAGCAGTCTCTCATGGCGTGGCCTGTGGTTAAAGTAACTGACCTTGAGTGGTGAGATGTGTGAATGGGAGACGTAGCCGTGCACATTCTCGATCTCCGACAGGTTCTTCTCCGACACATGCACCAGCTCAGGGGCGCGTACCTCATTGGTCAGTCGTGGGAAGCCATGCTCGGGAGGTGGGGAATCATCATCCTGATAGCGGTACTGTGACCAGAAGGAAGAGGAGGAGAAGGATGAAGGATGGGGAGGGGGGCAAGAAGGAGAAAAAACAGACAGCCAATCAGAATGATGCAGAGAGACATCCAAAAACCGCTGAGTACACCAAGTGACATCCATTATGTGTAAGCTACCACGTGGGCCTGGATGTGCATGGAAGAAACAGTTTGGACAACTTCACATTTCACACACAGCTTCTGCACTGGACACATGCCGCTGAAACTAAAGAGGATGTGATGGGCAAGACATACAAGCAAAAATGATGGAAAGCCACAGCTGGCAATGCAATGTGCGACAGCAGTATGAGCACAGCCTGCAGTGAGGAAAACTTGTATCTTTCCAAAATGGTAAAGCCGTAGAAGCATAGAAAATGTTATGCTTTGCATGTTAATTATAGATATGAACTCATTTTGTATTTCACTTTATTGACCTTTGATTATATTTTTTTGGCTTATTATTCAACAGCTTGTTTACATTTTATTTTTTTATTTACTTTTTGCAGTGAGTGGAAGGGTCTGTGAAAGTAAAGAGGTTGGCGTTTCAAAAAATCAGGTGGTCCATTTGTTATGAAATGTTTACACAAAATAAAGAGCAGCAGCTGTTTTCAAATGGTATATAAAATAAAGAAAAAACAATAAATATTGTGCATGAAATCATTAACAATGATGCGCAGGGCAAGTGCAGTCCCTCTTTTGCATACAGCAGCTTTGGCTTCTCCTTCCTCCCTCAAAGTGCTCGGACTTGCATGTGGGTGTAATAGCATTAATGTTGCTAAGAGCGTGGTAGCGGGGAGGTACCTCGGTGTCAGCCACACTTGTGCTATTCCAAAGCATAATAGAAGCAGCATGAAGAAAAAAAAAGTGCAGTGTGCATGAGTCTCTTAAGCATAGTTGATAGATGGAGTGAGGGAGTTTTCCAGAGCAATGGGGCCGCCGACTCTATCTCACCCAGGGCGAGTTCATCAGGGCTGGGTTTGGGTTCATACAGGCCGGAGAGGGGGTCTGCTGTTGGTTGCCCTGAACCGCCTGCGGCCTGTTCTGTAAATACACACATACACATACAGAGGTGTCTAATCATAAAGGTCCAGCCACAGCAAGTAATATTTTGAATAAAACTAATCAAAAACCAATCACATCATCCAATCGCATCATCCAATCGCATGGGAAGAAGCCTCAATTTGTGACCAGAGTTCATGCTGCATGGATACGTACATATTAATTACACATGAATACACACATACACACACACATGCAAACACACAGTATGACAAACATTGCTTAATAACAGGCCAGGCCATTAGAATGGCTCAGCAAAACAGGCTGTAGAAAATCTAGTAGTTAACAAACACAACAACATCACTGTAATCTGTAAGGCTCACACCACAAGTGTTGCCTGAAATTGCCTGAAAGCCACAGGCTCATTGTTCCAAAGCACAATATGATAAAAACAAAAGACTACAGCATTTGGTTGAAAATCATTAGAACACACAGCCTCAGCTGGTTTTTAGCTTCTGTAAACTGGCAACAAATGAAACACTATAATAAAAAGGTGTTACATTAATACAGAAGTCAACTAATATATGTGGTCCTATGTGTACAATAGGGCACAGCCAATCAGACTTTAGGATTTACATGTCAGTAACTACCATGAATTGTTTCATAACTATTATGAATGTATTTCATAATACTATTAACTGTTTATGACTATACTGAAAACCTTTGCCTTTTCTGTTCAGTAATGTAATGTGGTTAATGTGAATATACTCAAATCTTGTTGCTTTGCAAATGAAAATGAAATATATGATAGCAACATTTTTGAACCATGGGGAATCACGTTTTGCTTTAATTACTGTTAAGTCTGTTGGGATCTGAGTCTTCTCAACCAACTTTGCAGATCTACACTGAAGTATTTGCCCACTTTTCTTCAACAGGGTTTAAGTCTGGGCTCTGGCCACTGACAACTTCCTGGTAGAGGGTAGTCAAGGCAGGAAGGTTTTCCTCCAGAATCTAATGGTATTTTGCACCATCCATACTTAATTCTATTCTGACAAGCGCTCTGTCCCTGCTGCAGAGAAAACACTCCCACAACAGGATACTCCCACCCCAAGCTTTACTGTAGGTATGGTGTTCTTTGGATGGTGAGATGTATTGACTTTCCACTAGATGAACCGTTTGATGTTCAATTATGATCTAGTATGACTGTTACATTCCATTATGGAAAAACTCAGTCGAGACTTAATGTGTCTTTCTTGAGGTGTGGCTTTTTTCTAGCAACCCTCCCTGGAGGGTTCCCTGGAGTTTAAGGACTTCATCATGATGTAACCAAACTACTGATGTTTTTAAATGTCATAGACAGTCCTATGAAGCATCAGAATGATTTGGCTGAACATGAAATTACATGTTGCCAAAAGCATTTAGGCACCACGGCAAAGGAGAGTGAGTGTTGCTTAGATTTGTTGTTGGCATGAGCAGCTTTATCGAGCGGAAGGAAAGATTAAAGCATTGATGTTCTTCATGATGAGCATTTTAAAGATAGGAAAAAAATCCCCTTACAACAAAACATCAGACAGTCCATCTTTTTGTACACTTCTTCACTAATTCTGTGTGCTGCTGGCCGGGGGAAGCTCCTCTCGGAAACAGCTGCACATCAGTGGCCACTGTACTGCCAGCAGCCTGCCTGGTTTACTATTAGGAGGATTTTGCATATAGACCCAAAATGAAGAAGTTAGAAAAAGAGAAAATATATATAAGTTTCTATGTAATTTACAGTCTTCTGTTTAACATGACTGGAGTGATTCATGTTTGCATTCGGCTGTATATAGTAATGAAGAAATAAAAAAAACCTGTCAACCTGAATGTAACTGCTAATGTAATTAAATAAATATCAATCTCATGATTACATTTACATAGTATGGCAAAATGACAACAATGACTAGACTGCTGGGGCTAAGAAGATTTTAGGGACAGTAGACTGTAGAGAGACAGGAGGGAGACGACTGCTCTCATCAGCCCCAGAAAAAGATGTCACTGCATGCTCTCAGAGTTCAGCTTCCTGTCTGTGCGTCATAAGAGGAACAAATAGGTATGTCAGTGATGCATAAACAAATGGCCTTCATATTTAGCTCCAAAACATTCTCCTACAATGCGGTATATAGAGAACAATCACATTATCCAAACACTCACTGCACACAGCCACAACATCTCTGAGTGGTTTAGCATTATCCACAGTGACGAAAAGAAGAACATTGCACAAATAGATATTTAATCAAATGTCCAGGTTTGATATGTTTTGGCTTGACAGCTGCAAGAGAAAGAGAGAGAGAGAGAGAGAGAGAGAGAGAGAGAGAGAGAGAGAGAGAGAGAGAGAGAGAGAGAGAGAGAGAGAGGGAGGGAGGGAGGGAGGGAGGGGTGGAGAGAGAGAGCCAGAGAGAGAGAGATAGAGAAGGAGAGAGAGAGGGAGGGAGAGAGGGAGAAAGAGCGAGAGAGAGCGAGAGAGAGACAGAGGGGGGGCAGAGAGCGAGAGAAGGAGAGAGACAGAGAGAGAGAGACAGAGAGAGAGAAAGAAAGAGAGAGAGACAGAGAGAGAGAGAGAGAGAGACAGAGAGACAGAGAGAGAGAGAGAGAGAGAGAGAGACACACACACACACACACACACACACACACACACACACACACACACATATACACAACGTGTAACAGAATAGAATAAAATAAGGTATGGCTGACAGTGCTCAGAACCACAGAAACATCCTTCTGCCAATTCCTGTAAGAAAACTCCTTGCTTTTATCTCAAAGCATAATTACATTTAAACCATCACATCATCATTTTCTTGTTCCAAACACAAGCTCATCCGCACTGGAACCAAAACCTCAGGTCTAGATTACATGCCATTCCAGTAAAGGTTTATCCGTAAACAAAAAGTTGCTCTTGTACTGCCGAATTTAATAACAGAAAACGCTGAACCACCCGTCCTCAAGAACAACAGCAGCTGTCTCATTAGTGGTGAAAAACTTTGAAGTGAAGTCAAATAAAACAAAAAAAAATCCAAACAAGCATTTGATTTCAATCTTGGAAAAGAGAGGATTTCTAAGCATGCTGCTTTAACTATTATCAAAATATCTGATTACACAAGAATGACAAGCATATGCAGCAGCTCCATATCTTTTTTATATTTTGCATAATAAAGAGCATTCTTTAGAAAGTGAACCGAGACTAATTTTAACAGTTACAGCCACACTTACAAGGGCCTGTTTTGCACTAACCCTCCCATCATTGCTAGGAAGCAGTAAAGGCAGATCATGGACAAATGTAATTTAAGACTCTAATTCAAAGATCAGTAATGGGTGCAGTACCTGCAGTGTGGTGTACATGAACAGAAAATTAGACTGCAGTTATTATACGTGTATGAGTGGGAAAAGTAATTACTGGTGGAGGAGTCTCTATGGGGTTTTCAATAAGAGGCAAGCTGTGCAGAGGGAACTCCCCTATTTAAAGACGCTATTGTGCTCTCGTCTACTCTGAATAACACTCCTGTATTGCGCTAAGGCCAGTCTTCATACTATGACTCTCTCTTACAGTTCACTTAATAGGTGCATTATTAGTGTGACCATATTCAGGTAATGTTTCGCCTGAACATTTTCGACACATATATACGTTCTCTTAGTAAAGGGTAATAAGGATAAACACAAGTACAACAAGTAGAAGGAAAAATAAAGAAAACACTAATATTTCAGTGTCAAATAATTGCTTATAATCACTAACTATACCGATCCTGTTTTTTTATATATGAGCTATAAGCCTTTTAAGTATTTGAAGTCTGTCTTAATTTTCTGTCTTAACTTCTGTAGATTTACGTAAACAATATACATTTTCACTGTTGCATTTTTTTTTGCAAATGTATCATAATGTCATTACCTGTCATTTCATGAGTAGACAATAGCTGTACCATACATTACCAGTATTTACAGCATTGTCACACATGTTACTGCACATTAAAGAACTTAATATGTGTGGTTGACATTTTTTTGACACCTATCTGTGAGTTTTACAGTTAATCAGCTTTTGTTGCAATGACTTTAAGTAAATACTCTCCGTTCTGATTAAAAGTTCTGTATTATATAAGACAGTCCATCACTCTTTATAACTTAGGGTACAGTGCTGTAGCACACATAGAAAAAGTTTATTTTATATTACTGGCCCTTAAAGCTTCCTACTCTCTAACCAGATAGGTTCTAACCTCTTAAATCTAAGGAGCTTTCCACTGGTGTAGTGCATAAGCCTTAATATTAAGAGGTTCAAATTACTAAGGCGCATGGAAGTAAGTAGGAAAGCAGGCAAATTTGTGCTGTAGCTCTAGAAACATATCGAAGCCCTAAATGAGAAAGCAACAGTGGATGTTTTAAGCTTAATCACTAGTGTCTTCATTTAATTTCTGTCTCATAAAAGACACAGTCTACACCCAGAATGTGGTCCATATCTTGCCTCCGTAGAAACAGTGGAGTGTCAAAAGTTAATCACATTCCATATTCACTTCCAGGCAGTTAGGCTTCAACTAAAGTAAAGTGGCCTCCTATAGTCACGTGTGAGCACAGCACAGAACAAAGTGACATTTTTCCTCTGCATTTACCCCAGTCACCAAGTGAAGCAGGGGGCTGCCACCAACAAGGGGCGTCTGGGGAGCAGGGTGTGGGGACAGTACCTCGCACAAAGGAACCTCATTAATGATACTCGCAGTGTTGGGATTCAAACTCACATCCTACAGATTGCAATGGCAAAATCCTAACCACAAGGCCCCAAATTGTAGTTCTATAAAACATTAATGTAGTAGTTCTATCAAACACTAGGGCAGATGGTAGCCTAGAGGTCAGGGCATTGGCCTTGGGATCAGGAAGTTGTGGGTTCGATTTCCAAGATTGTTAAGAACCTCTGAGGTATCGTCTTCAGGTGCTGTGATTATGGCTGCCCGCTGCTTCACTTGGTGAATGGGTTAAATATCGAAACATTTCGTGCTGTTCGAATGGTCAGAATGGTCACTTTCATTAAAGTAGTAGTTCAAACTTTAATATTTATCACAACTAATGTAATTTAATACCAAACAATTAGCATAAGTCCTTGTTACATTTTCAGCATTTTCACATTTGTGTATGCGAGAGAGATGCACATAAGAGAGGTCCTGATTTAGAAAAATTGCGAGATTCCAAAAGCAGATACAGAGAACGCTGGAGGATTTCTACTCTAATGACTCACTGTTATGTTTTTGTGACACACATGCAACTGTTTGCAGTTTCTATGGACTCACAACCAAACATACTAATGTAGTATCTGTATTTTGGTGAATATGCTGTACATTGCATCTTTGTCTTTGGCCGTCCAGTAAAGGATGCGCAAACGCATCTTACTTTTCTTTTATTTAACCACAAAGTAAAGAGGCACGATGGCCCAAAAACAGAAGAATCCTGAATGGACCACAAACCAAGGGTAAAGTGAGGGAGAACCGATAAAGGTGAACTTAAACAGAAGCCTTTATACAGTAATGCTCAAACTCAAAACACCTGAACCCATTTATTCTTTGATCCCTGCCCAACTGTGAACCCTTATTCTAAATGCCGACCAGGAATGAGACCTAACTCAACATTCAAAATACAAGTCCCCCCAGAGTCAGTCAAATGGCGGCCTCTAATGGCTGCTGACTGTGGACGTTACAATATTATATAAGGTTTGCATGTCCATTTTTACTCGAATACAACTGAAAAACAGGGGCAGAGTCAAGTCAAGTAAAGTAGCTTTATTGTAATTTCAGCCTTACACACTACCCAGTGGAATGAAAAAATGTTCCTACAGGACCATGGTGCTACAGGGGAAAAAAACACCACTAGACTACAGTAAGGAAGCAAGGAAAAAATACAATGAGTGCAAAGAGAGCATTAGAATTAGATTGTGTTAACAAAAACACCACAAAGAATTAGCACAAATTAGCAGTTTTGATCATTATAAACTAAACTCACAGTCTAGCTCTACCAGTCACAGATCATCAATGCATTTCCTTTTAATGCTTTTAACTTTTAACTGACAACAAATCTTTTTTTAAGTAGCAGATAAAATATTTGACCATGCCTTGAAAAGTTATGACTGTGTCTACAGTCTTGCAAAAGAAAAACATCTTTTACACACAGGACATAAATCAAACATGTAAACGATGTAATTTATTATGTAAGGATGTAATTTATTGTTTAAGTACTTCATTATATTTACGTAATGTGTATTTGCAGTATTTGCCGCTTTAGTGCAAAATGCCCTTTTGTTTTACAAGTATCTCAGGGGGAAATGAGAATATTTATACACCAGGTTTCAACTCATTAAAGAGAAATGCTTGCAACTGTACGTTTAGTACATATTATAATACACTTGTCAACTATACAGAAACAATAGAAACAAGACTATGAATTGAAATGAAAAAATAATAAGTATAGCTATCATTATTGAATTAAAATGAGGTACTGGCTGTTGAAGCCACTGTAGGTGGCAGGCAGGCATTAGGACCCAGGCGAAGCTACACGGCGCTGCTTGTTAGCGAGTAGCAACCGAAGCAGCAAGCCCGTTCAGTAATATTTCTCTGGTAGCGCTGCTTTTACTCAGTTCAACAGAACAATACAACATTTACCAGACGCTTTTATCCAAAGCGACTTCCACTCTCTAACTACAGGGCACAGTCTCCCTGGACTTCCACTCTCTAACTACAGGGCACAGTCTCCCTGGAGCAACTTGGGGTTAAGGGTCTTGCTCAGGGACCCAGTGGTGGTTTTGCTGAAGGCAGGATTCGAACCCATGACCTCTTGGTCTGGAGGCAAGTATCCTATCCACTGAGCTACCTCCACCCTTTCCACTATGAGTGTCCATAACTGTTCACTGCTTAACTTTACTTGTTTCCTTAAGTGAAAGGTACGGTTTGGTGAAAAGTATTCTGCCCTCTATACATGCTAATTCCTCCCTACAACCCTGGGGCTAAGCCCCCCTTGTCTTTTCATCCTAGTGACGTGTCTGTTTCAAGGCAGACATTCTCTCCCTACAGTGCAATTCGGCTAGGTATACATCCGCGCTAACATATCAAGGTGAAAGTCATCATCGCTTGCGTAGTATAGACACAGTTCCCAACCCAACTTTGTGAATAGATTAACTGTCTCACGTTAACGCAGCACGTCAACGCCCACCACTAGTATATGAGGGTGGAGGTAGCTCAGTGGTAGGATACTTGCCTCCAGACCATGAGATCACGGGTTCGAATCTACCTTCAGCACCACCACTGGGTCCCCGAGCAAGACCCTTAACCCTTGCTCCAGGGAGTTAGGGAATGGAAGTCATTATGGATAAAAGCGTCTGATAAATGCCATAAATGTATATATATATATATACATATATAAGGACTGCACGGTGGCGCAGGGGTTAGCGCTGTTGCCTTACAGCAAGAAGGTCCCGGGTTGGGCGCAGGGTCTTTCTGTGTGGAGTTTGCATGTTCTCCCCGTGACACCTGTATAGTTGACAAGTGTATTACAATATTTGTGTGATAGATAGTCAGATATGTATATATTATATAGTGTATTGTGCATGCCCTGAAAAATGTGTGTGTAAATGGTGGTAAACTGTAGTACACAGTAGAGGGTTTTTGAGTGTGTACCGCATGCTGTGTGGAGTTTTGTACATAACAGTCAGCCTCTAAAACAGCAGGGAGTGATTCACTGTTCATTGATGGCCATTCTATGAGCAAGCCCTCGATACAGCCACAGAGCCTAAGGGCAACTCTCCTCTCTCCATGAGATAGCTTATAACACACATACGAGTACAATTCTCGGGCATACACACATACCACTCAGTTGCTAATGCTCACTATACACTGAAAGAACGAACGCATGAAATACATTAAACATCATTTCTGCACAAATACAATCTGCAAAAAATAGGGATGCCCCAGGATTTCTGGGGCGTGGAGCCTATCCAATAATTGACACTACCTGAAATTATAGAGGAATATATAATTTACCTCTATAGAGTTACAAATACAGTAAAATGAATCTGATAGTGTAGTTCAGCAGCCCCGCTTTGCTTAAACATTTTACTTTTTTTAGAGTAGGGCTTACTGGAACAGTCAATAAAGCCCAGGTCAACACTCAAGCACAGTAATCTCTTTACAGTGACTGCACATTGCATGTTTTCTAGCAATGCCTGAAATAGCTACAGTTCTTATGAAGGCTTTAAGAATCATGATCTGTATGTACAAAAAGAAATGTTATATTTTCCTTGGTGTTTATAGTGACCTGGTCATCTAATTCTTCATCTATACCACACACTCAGTAATAAGGTCTAGAGCTGAATTATATTAGGGAGAAAATCATACTGCAGTGTTTCAGATATTTATAATACCTGGGGAAAAAGCTATTCTAAAAAGTAGCTACTATCATTTTCGCAGTGGACAATTTTAAAAGAACCGAGAACAGTAGTTGTATTTTCTGGCTGCATGATATACCAAAATACAGAGACCCCTCAGTTTTATCCCCATCAGCACTCGCGGATATAGTCTAACACCGATTTTTCTGAGAACCAAACTGTATTACACTGTACACTGAAAAGTTGTCAGCCGCCATAAAAAGGAGAAGAAGAAGAAGCCTGTGGCAGCATGTAGCATGACTGCTCCGTATCTTGTCCTCACATTTTAGTGCTTTAAAACTTTTCCTCCCAAATTTTCAACAGTTATCTCAGTTTATTTAGTATTTGTAAGCTGTGCCCTTTCTAAACATGTGGGTAGAGAGTTATTTCGATGTTTATTTAGCACGCTGCTAATGCTAACGTGTTTTTTTTTTTAGCACTAAAGTTTTCTGATTCTGATTTCTGATTTATTTTTACTAGGGCTGTAAAGCAATTAATTAAAATTAACTAGTTAATCGCAAATCTGGAAAAAATTTATCACAATTAATCGCAATTCTATGTCAACCCAGTATATAATATATAATGGACACACTAAGTCATCAATTTTACAAAGAAGGCTTTGTTTATTTGTTTTTTCCCCAACTCTGTCACACTT
>JBBPDB010000036.1:6873631-6893654 GCA_037974465.1 Brachypetersius altus | reverse complement strand
GGGGGGGTTCCAATGAGATTCCAATGGCGTTAAAATTTTTTATCTATGCCCACCTCTAATATATATATATATATATATATATTAACTTGTGCTAGACTTCCCAGCTTTGAGGGTTTTGGTCACTTCAACAGAGATCAGGGCCCCCCTAGCTCCTGAAAATAACATTTCTCCTCTGACCAGGGGAGCTGAACCACAGCTCTTGCTTAAACTAGATTATTGAACCTGAGGTGAAAAAAGGAATCTTCACCATCAGCCTTATCCACTTCATACCCTACTTGAAACTAAAACCAAGCGGACTCAACCACATGAATGTAGGTCACTGTTTAGAAGTGAGTCACTGGTAGCTAATACCAGTGTTGGTGAATCGGGAGAACCTTTAACCTCGTCACTGAAGACAAACACTCATAAAAAGAGCCATGACTAATCTAACTGTCAACACTGGAGATAAACTGGAATGAAGCCATCAAAAAACACACAATTCATATCCAGGGTTATTAAACACAATAAACCAGGGATATCATTTAAGAACTCAAGGAAGAACACCAACAGATGGGGAAGGTGCAATCTAAAGTAAACAAACTCTTTATTCGGAAAGTGAATTTACATCATAGCAAATGGTCTGTCTGCCTCGAAATACTGTTAAGATTGATACTGTATAGCAACACGTCATTTCTGACATGGTAAAAATTCAGCTCATCTGCTCATCATAATTTGTATTTTCACTACCCCAGGGGTCCCCAAACTGTCTCTCTGCAGAAGGGTCCAAGAGTCCCAAAGCTAGGAATTCTCACAGATGAAAACACTCATAAATTCAAGGGTAATAAATTCTCACTGGCTAAGAACTTTATGAAATTTCTTCACCCTACCCATCCTCCTTTATCGAGATGAAGTTTTACGCGGATCAGCATTCAGAGAACCGAGTCCTGGGGTGGCAGTAAAACACATAAAAAGAAGAAGAAGAAGTCTGCTGCAGCACGTAGCCTGACTGCTCTGTCTTGTCATCGTATTTTAGTCATCGTACTGTTATCTCAGTTTATTTAGTATTAGTAAGGTGTGCCCTGTCTAAACATGTGGGTAGAGGGAGCTATTTCAACGCTTTCAACGTCTTGGCTCGCGGCACGCTGCTTATGCTAACCGCTAATTCTAATGGTTTTATCTATTTACCTTCACATTTTCTTTCAGTGTAACCCATTAATCTGAGTTTAACACGAAATTGAAGTGCTTTGGAAGCATATTTGGGGGCATATTTAGGGTTTACACTATAAAAATAGGCATTTTTAGGCATTTTTTACCAAAACACAGCAATGCGTTTTTGTCACTATATGCAGGTGCTCTTAACCCCCGCGAAAAACGGGGGATTACTGTACATAGATACATACTTAGAAACAAACAAACAAATAAATAAATTCTGCTACCCACTGCAATATATCTCGGAATAAAATGACATTCGTGAAGGCAGTAAAACATTCAGACTGATCAGAGCGGTGGACACCAACCCTACCCCTGCAGAGTTGTTAGCTACAACTCTAATAGATCCCACCTGAACAATCGACTCATTATATTCAGCAGTCCTCAATTAGCTGAATGAGGTGCGTTAGGCTTAGGCTGAAGTTGAAAACTGCAGGAAAGTAGATCTTCAGGACAGCTGGTGACCACTGGGTTAGAGGCTCATTTGCATGTAGCAAATTTCTGTGATACCAGTATTAGGAAACAATGTAAGACAAAAGGGTGTGTTGCATAGTTCTGTTCTAATATTATGAAATTCTATTGAGGAGAAGACAAAAAGTAGAAAGGTATGGCTTCTTAAAGGTAGCACTTTGGCATTTGCCTGAATTCTGAGAAATGTTATTTGGGGTCTAGCATATCACAGTTTAAGGTTTGCTTAAAGTTGCATTTTGGCATGACTGTTGCCCCAGAAACCACTTTGTGGGCTGAGGATTAAAAGCTGTTTGTAGCAGAGAATCTTCACTGGCAGAGTAACTGGGTATGAACCAGCATTCAGTGGCAATAGCACTTAAGGAAGTCAAAGACTAGGAACTCTTAGAATAAGACTGAAGGAATTACTTAGCATTTGGTTTGCGCATGTGTGTCCTGTTGCCACCCCGCATTCTTCTGCTCTTTACCCCTCCTTTACCTTCTACTCTCTCTCTCTCTCTCTCTCTCTCTCTCTCTGAGTTGAGAGGAGATGGCAATGTGAGGTGGCATGGCTCTAGGCTCCGTGTAGGATTGTGTGGAATCTCCGTGCGATTGTGTGCACTGACCCCTTTTCTGCAGCTTAGTATACGCTCTACTCGTCATCATCATCCTCATCCTCATCATCACGCGTGACTCCACTCAGCTCACAGATGGATAGGGGGTTAAGCAAAGGCAGACCAGGGCCCACCCTCTACTGCCTTCCTGCTACAGGGTAAACAGGCATAAACATACACATTCATGCATATGCTTACTTTAACTGTTGAAGAAATACTTTAAGGACCCCTCAAAAGGACATATATGTGTCTGTGCAATCTGCAAAAACAAACAAGCATAGGGGGAAAAAAAAGTCCCAGTGAAGCTCCGCCCCTCCGGCTGCCTCAGCAGTTGGCAGGGAAATCTGGATGCTCAAAGGGTCAGCGGGCAAAACAGAAATTAAAACACACACACACACACACACACACACACACACACACACACAGAGTCTAAAATGAATGTAGTACAGCAAGCTGAACTAAAGGTATAATTACCAAAGGCTGTGCAGCTGGAGTGGTAACTACAAGAAATTACAACACAATAAGATGCATTAGCCAAAAGTCATTCACGTGAGGTTTTGAAAGTGTCACTCTTCCAAGCAAAACTCCATTCTAAGAATTAATACCTGAGAAATGAGCCTAGAGAGCTTATTAAGTTTCAGTTAATTCCAAAGACCACCAGATGATGACTTTGCGCCAACAAGTCATCTTCTGGTGCACAAAGACACTTTAACTGTCCTAAACACAGCGTCCTTGAGATAATCTCTATCTCTATACTCTATACTCAGCTAATCTCTATACTGGCCACAAAATATCCTTTGGGGATTTCTTTGTGAATGTTTGAGCATGATCTCTCTAGAGCTTTCTTAACACGCTCTTCATGCTACAATGACTTTGAACATCAATGCAAATTTCGCACTGTGCACTCTACTATACATCCAAGCACCAGGAACTATGGATGTGTGGGAGCCAATGAAGAGAAGAAAAGGAAAACAGGCCACAGAGGAAAAGAAGCAAACTGCTATCAAGAGGATGCTGATTTCAGCAGGTTCTACAGACAAGCCCCGCACTGCATTCTTATAAATAAATGTTCCTAAACGATCTTGGCTCCAACAAAGGGTTTGAGGAAAAACCCTTGTATAACCTATATATAACACATCTTTGTATTATACAAAATTATCTTAACACGCACATCTCCTATTTACAAAAGTCCAGGTCCTTAGAAGTCTTTATATAGCATTATTCCAAAGAACCCTTCTTTGCCAATTGATGCATCAGTGATGCAACAAAAAGAAATTTTGCCTAATTCAAAACTTTAGGCCACACTTGACCAAAAACAGCAATAAATATATATATATATATATATATTTATTGTATATATATTTATTGGCGATATTTTTTTTATATCATCATAGAAATAGTGACGATATTTCTATGTCTGTCATAGAAATAGTGAAATTGTTCTGTGCAGCTGACATGGTAAAGATCTGCAGATCTGCTTAACCTGTTTAAGTGCACCTCTGCTAACCAGCACAGGATATCAAACAAACCAGAAAGCAGCTTTGTATTCATCCACCTCTTTCTCCACATTTCTCTTCCACCTTAAATGGTGTGGTGGAATGTAACTCCTAATGTAAGTGGCAGAACAAAAATTGCAATAAGAAGTGAAAGATCAAAAACCTTTTCTCTCTGTATAAAATACAGGAAGCAAACAACACTCTTTCCCCTTTTTAATGACCATGTTCTGTGTTCTTTCTGTTTTCTCAATGTTAGCTGAACATGTGCTGATCCCTGACACCTCCTGTCATTGTAAGAACTGATGTTAAGGGCACAGGAGTGTGCAGTGTGGATGTCACATTAGACAAAACTGGAGATCAAGAAAAAGTTGATGCATTTCTGCATCAACCTGTATTTAATTCTGGGTTAGTTAATCCATCTAAGATCTACTCGTTAGTGCTGTATTGAAAATTCATCCCCATCCCCATCCACACACACACACACACACACACACACACACACACACACACACACACACACACAGGTCTAATGCATGGCAGTGAGACTAAGGGTGGCTTGTTAAGGGAGCGGATCTTCCAACTCCAGCAAACCGTGAAGAAGGGAACAACGTTGGTTCCAGCCTGGCAGTCTCACCATCCACTCTAATTAGAGCCCAATTTTAAATAGCCAATTTACACAGAGACAGATGGAGCTATGGTGACAATGAGGCTGCGGTATATTTTAGTTATATCTTTAGTTCAGCATAAGTTCACGTACAGTGATGGTTTTCCACCGACCCCTAATATAGCTGATCGGCCCAAACATGTTTGCTCTTCTTCTTTACTTCTGTGCTAAAGTTTTTAGGCCTTTGTGGCTAACAATAAACCTTACCACTAGGCACACAGATTGTACAGGGCTTAAGTCATCACACTCTTGTCTCAAACGTTTAAGGTGCTAAGCAACCCACTTTCTAACTGAGTTGCTTATGTAGTTTTGACATTGTATAAAATAATGACAATCATACAAATGCATATAAGAATACCACATGCATCACGTTTCCCTGGATAATAATATCTGTCAAAACATGTAAACGTACATGGCAGCTATAAGCACCCATTATTGGTTAGATATATTAGCCTAAAACTACAGTGTAACTGTATAACTGGGTAGTGGAAGAGGGCTGGCTTGTGTATATTTGATCTTGTTTCATCTAAAATCTATCCTTCACTTAAATCTATCCTTCACTTGCAAAATAAAGTTACCGTAATAAGTAATGCACATGTAACTCACATGTTCGTATGTACGAATCCTGTATGGCAAGTTGCTTACAATATTCTTGCTATGAATCAGTTTTTTCGCTGATGAATCACCTGATTAGCGTGCAGCCTTGCTGTCTCTGGCGGCTAGAGTAACCATGTTATGCACATACTCAGACAAACTGTGCGTAAGGAAAGGAAAACACACCCATAGCTACAGTACACACCCACTATAGCGGTACAGGAATGATATAGCAGAAGTTATCCTTTGACACAGTAACACATGGCACCAGTTACACTACTCTGTTTTATTAAGAAAGGCTACTCTCTTGCAAGGCTCAAACAAATGCTACTCTGTCCATCATCAACAAGTCAATGAACCAGGACTTACACTCACCCTGCAACATCTCACCCTGCAAACAACAACAGCACACCTCAGAATACACCTGCCAAGAGCAGCACTGGCTGCGGTACCAAAGCCTGGTAAAAGTTGATGGAGCAATCTGAGCGCCAGAGCTGCCCAGAGAGAAGAGCGTACCTTGCATCCGAACATCAAAGACAGGGTGTTGTCGTGGCAGGCAACTTTGCAGTGGCAGAGCATGGGCGAGAAGCAGTCTTGGTTTTTCACAATGGGAGACATTCCACTAGCGGAGTGTTCAAGAAAGAGTGCCTTTAGCTCCGGGACCACTGACGTCGAGAAAAAGCAAAAAGCACACACATCCAGCCGGCAAGAGATGCTTCACTCCTGACTGAGCAAAGGGTCCGCCTCACTCACACACTCACACACACACACACAGCCTGGATGCACGCACTGCTCATCTCTCTCTTACTTCCCAGCATTATAAATCTCTCTCTCTCTCTCTCTCTTACTCTCTTCTCTCTCTCGTCATCTTACTTTCATTCTGTTCCTCTCCCTCCTTCCATCTCAGGACTCTGTTCTGTGTCAGGAACTGTTTTACTGACTAGGGTGCTTTGATCAAAATGTTGCTCTCCTCTTCTTTTAGAGGTTAAGGGATGCCCTAAATCGAGCGTGTTTACAACTCAAGCGTGGTAAAGTTTATTCTCCACCAAGAATGTGTAGTGTTGGACCTCTAGGCCTAATGTGCAGTTTTGGGTGCAAATATGATGCATTCTGCTGGCGTTTTATGTGCAAAGGCATATTTAATACGTTTTTAAATATATTTACATGTCATGTCTATGCAGTCCAGGCAGCTGGTTTTGTGCTGAATTTTCTCTCCTGTTTAAAATCTGTTTATTTTCAGCAGTGTCTTAAAAACATGTTGTTAAGAGACTTTCTATAACAGTGACAGCAGTCGTGTTGGCTAGACAGACACAAAACACAAGGACCTTCCAAAACAATATTTATCAAAATGATAACACTATTTCAACTCACAGGATAACAGCAGAAAATATGCCATGTTGAAGCTTCAATATGCGTTTGATGTCCATTTTATTGCTTTCCAAATTCTGTTTTCTTGGATGCCAGTCGAATTACATCCCTGCCGGATGTTTCAGCGGGGAAAAACTTCACATAAGATAGTTACCTCTTCCTCACATACCTTTCATTTGATTTTTTGTCCAAAGTTTGCTGACATCCAATATTTTACTCTACCTTTTAAACCTTTTCTCACATAACATAGAGTTCACAAAATGGACTGTTGATAAGAGCTAGAACTAAGGACATCTCAGGGCTTCCTCGACTGATTTTAGACCGTATTGTATCTATGAATCTGCTTCGTAAACCAAGCTTGACTAGCCCATCAGTGTTTGGGAACATTTTTCTTTTCTTTTTTTTTTTTATAACATCAGGCTTGAGTAGTAGATTTATCAGCATTGTGACTGTATAAATCCAGGTATAATGCATTTTTTCTGTAGTTTTGTGTCATTACAGAACAGAAATAAAAAGAAAGTTCAAAAGGGTGAGAGATGTTTTCACTGTGGGAATATTATGACTTGGTATTTACATCAGATACACTGTACCAATCAGCCCTTGTTGGGTCGAGTCTCACAGTCATGGGTGACTGTTGGGTTCAGGCTTCAATTTCATTCCCCTGCAAACCTCTAGATGCATCCACCCAACTCTTCAGCACCCAAATGCATTACCCAATCCAAGAACAATCCAAATCCATGTGAATATAAATACTTTCATCACAACAGAAGAATGTTCAAAATTATTATATGCCTCACTTGCTGCATAACTTCCTTTACATAAACTGTTAACAATAAGTAAGTACTGGATTATGTATGGATTATGTAAGTTAATTTTTACTTTTACTGGTATAGATCACTGACTTTCATTTTACGTGTAGATTCAATCTATGTACTAAACTAAACAGACGTTACACTTAAATAAAGCAATTAATAAATGCAATTACTCAAAAATCACACTTAGTTAACTTTTTGATGTGACACCTCTAGAAGAAACATAACTGCTTGGCACTGAGTATGAAGAGAGTATTGAGCATAAAGTGCATGTTTTATTCAATTTTTCTAAAGCGTGTGTAAGATTTTAATCCTGAATGAAAGTTCCTTGAGTGCAAGATTGAAGTAACGTTCAGCTTATTTTACACATCACTAAATCTAAAAGACATCTGAAGTACGCAGCACACACACACACACACACACACACACACACACACACACACACACACACACACACACACATACAGTTTTGCTAAGACAGTACAGACCCAATTTAATAATAGTACAGCTAAACGAAACATGTGTGCTGGCTGGCATGAAGGCCATGTGTCGACATGTGCCAGCGGGTTACTGGGGCATGCGGTTGCTGGGCCAGCACAAAGGTGACCCGCTGGTGAAAATGAGAAGTTCTTCCATAAGCAGAAAACAGGGAGTCCCCCGCTGGCCCTGACCACCTCATCAGCTGTGCACATGTGTGTGAGGTAGGGCTGCACAATACACAAAAAAACATCAGTTTGCGATCATATTTTTGTTTTTTTGCAATGTCTTCAAATACAGCAATAAAAGCAATGATGTTAACATAATTTCCACCAATAAGTTAAATATGTTACATCAACACAAGTTTATCAGCATCAGCGTTCTATTTGTATATGTTATTGGTTAATAAAATCAAGTAAATTAATCTGTCATAGTCATATCTCACACTGGCTTTGATGAAGCCTCTGTAACTTCTTGTGTTTGATTGTTTCTGAAGCAGCACTAATTTCTGTTTTTCCAGCATGCTACATGAGAACTGCTTCTGTTTGCTGATTGCCAGAAGCAAACAGAAGCAGTCTTTTTCAGAGTACCCATGCCAACAGCATGCAGAGGGCACACAAGCATCTGAACTGGACCTTGGAGCAATAATAGAAGGTTGCCTCGTTAAGTGAGTACATACATAAAATGCATATCAGTGGTTGCGTCCACCAGGCTTTGTGTGTTTCTTGCTTATCATCATGCAACCTGCCAACGAATCACTGCAGAGGGTGAAGCTACACACGCTCCGCTCTGTTTAACAGAATCAAACGTAGGCGAAGCTAATTATCATTAATCCTTATTTCAACAAACAGTGCACACAGTGCGTGGAAGCAGAGAAGTGCCTGAGGCTTTGTGGGAGGCAGAGGGTATATAAATGTGTGTATAGGTGTATAAGAGAGTGTGTATGTGCGTAAAGAGTACACATCAGCTTACGTGTGGAGTGTATCCAGCAGTCAGGCTTAAGCAGCTTTATGTGATGGTTCATGATGCCTTGGGTAGGTGGCAAGCAGGCCAGTGTATGCACTGAACCTCAGTGTGTCAGTGTCTACACACACACATACACATACCCACACACACACACAGCATCACGCATCAAAACACAAATACTAAAGATAAAAGTCTGTAACCCCTCCTCCTCTTCTCTAAGTGAATGCAGGTCACGTCATCTGTGAAATGTTCTCTGACTCAGTATTTCTGTGATCATATCTTAGATTTATTAGAGTCAAATGTTCCAGAGTTGCCATCCAATATATGGTTATTTAGCTTCTTTTTGCGGGTCACTGCCCGAGCACATGCTAAATATAGCCTACATCCCATATTAAAGGAGAATTATTAGGGCTGGGCATGTTAGCGCATTATTATCAAGTTAACGCATTATTTACTTAACTACGACAATCATTTTATTGCGCGTTTTGCAATAATTATTTATCACTATTGTAGTGACCTGTCCAACTGAGCTGCTGTAATGGTCACAAATCACGCCACTACACCCTGAAACAGCTCTAACCCAATCAGCACTTTCACGCTCTCAATCACTCCTCAACCTCACACACACATTCACACATTAACACACACACACACACACACACACACACTTCCACACATGGCCCTCCCAAACACCCTAAACCCCATCCAACCTCAATCTCAACCCTGACAATAAAAGTGCAAAAGAACAGAACAATAAACAATTCTACATTTATGACAAATAACTTAAATAACAAAAAGCCCAATAACTAAGATCACCACATCATTATTTTGTTGTAGAATTATTTTGTTGTTTTTTTGTGCTTGGCCACTTCACCTCACTCTAACAGAGAGCACAGCTTTCTGGGAGGGAAATAGTTACAATAGTTACAATACAGTGGTTCTGCCCCCCAGGCTCTGGACTCTGAAGGGAACTTGTTTTTCTAGAACCATTTAGATAAATGAATGCCCTTCAGTGGCAAATAGCTTAATGTGTAAGATTTACAGAAATATTTGAACTGTAACTGTGTAACTGTGTTAAAGGGAATACTGCTGTTAAAAAGCTCCTTATTTGCTTAAAGTGTTTGAAAATCCAATGTTGTTGCACTTTTGTCTAACAATGCAATTATTCACATGATTAAAATGTTCACTGTTGACCAGCATTAAAAATTAAATTTAACAAGAACCCTTTACCACTGTCAATACAGTTTGCATGAAAAAATTCCGTCTATCGGCCTATGGCAGGTTATTTAGGACCATTCATTGAAAGCATACGGACAACACGGCAGCCAGTCAAGATTTACAGAATAGATCAATAATAAAAAACTGTTCGAAGTGATAAAGATAACTGTTTTGGGTGTAAAAACATAGGGAAAACAATACAAGAAAAATCTAGAATCTAGCTTCTTTAAATCAATTATAAAACTACATGCGAACAAAAATAGTCACTGCCTGCATGACAGATTGTCAGTATTGATGGTTTTTACTATCTAAAATAGATGCACCGCAAAGGCACAGAAATCTGGCTTCACTCAACAAAACATTACACACCATTTTAAACAAATTCACCCATATGCCAATCATCCTGCCATCCCAAGTGCCTGCGGTTTTTCAGCCACAGTGTGTGTGACATCATCTGCAACCACAAACAAGCACACAATCACACACAGATCCTGAGGCAAGACAACCCATAGGACAGTCATGAGCTATGATTAATACAGTTCACGGATTGTGAAGTTTACATTTGGTGACGTCGACTGTTCTGTAGTGACGTGGCTTACAACGCTATGCTACATTCCCTTTTATTGCATTTCATTTATAGTGGGGAAAAACACTTTTTATACATTCATGACTTAGAAAGGTCTACTATATAGTTACAGAGTGTGGGCCATTCGCTGTCACTTACAACTTGTCAGTTATTTTCCACCGCATCCAGGGTATTCGAAAAATACATAAAGTATTTGACATGTACTCAGTTTCACCATAACCTATACTGGCCTGCTCCTAACACATATTTCAGTGTACATTCTTTACTTATAAAACAGAAGAAAAACCTCTCTGGGACAACATCTGATTTAACAACAACTGATGCACGTTTGAGACTGGTTTGGCAAAAGCTCCAGAGCACTTAAAACATAGAACAGAGCTATTTTTCCTCACACTTTTAACAGCTAAAAGCTAACACAGATTATTGCTTCACTTAAATGGTGCAGGAAATGACTCCAAAATGGCTACAGATAAGAGATGCTGGAGATTCTGCATTAAAATCTGATACAAGGATACAACTGTAAAAACATTTTGTGTATATCCTCAAATGGTGTTCTGTGAAATGGTTTATGAGAGTATGCTGTGTGAACCAAGAAAAACTTACGCTTTGAAACAAGAAAAAAATAAAAGTTATTCAAGTAATTCAATCTTTCTAGGGCCCTTTATACTTATAAAGTCTTATAAGTATAGCAAGAGCATCTTAGAATCTAAGCACAAGGCTGAGCTTTAAATAACGTCAGTAGGATTTTTAGGTCACACCATAAAGATTGTGTACATGTGAGAGGTTCCACTGACATGAGCAGTATTCACATTAACCAGCAGGGGTCGTAATGTGACAATATATTGGAGTAGTGCAGCTCGACTCAACTACATGTTTCCAGGAGTGAGAAGATCCATCAAAACAGTTATGACACCCACACAAATCAGAAAAAAAAGAACTTTATAAGCAACTTTATAAACAAAAACAAACACTGCCATCGCCTGTATTATTACAATCATCTTCATAACAGACTTTAGGTGCTGGATGACTGGACGCCTGCATAATTAACCTGTAAGCACAGAAAGTAATTATACTTAGGGATGCAAATTAGAGCAATTTGCAGAAGCAGTGACATTTTCAAACTAAACACGTTAAGACACAGAGTCATGAGCCGCCACCTCATCTAATCACGCTGAGGAAATAACAAATCCACCGCTGTCACCCACCCTGTCCTACCACGATGACAGAAAACATGATCCCAACACTGACAGTGAGGAAGACAACAGTAATTTTTACAGTAAGTCAACTGATTAAAACCCAGTATAAAACACAGCTTCTTCTGCAAGCCATATAGAAAACAAAGCTATAAAAGCAAGGCAAGTGGAAAAGACTTTGCTATTTGAAGCTGAAGTCATTTCAGGAAATGACTGTGTTGAGAGAGGGTTGGCAGTAGAAGCACTCCAACATTCTATTGGATCAATACGCCCATAACCAGTCTGAGTGGCCATATCTCATACAAACTTCTCTGAGTGTGATCTCCCTATCTGTATGAATGGTAGCGTCATTAAAACATGATTGGCAGGCAGTTCGGCCAGTCAAAGCGTCACGTCTGGTCTGTTTCAGTCACTCCCCCAACACAGCCTGTGTCCCAATTATTAGGGAGTACACAGCTCTGGGCACGGATGTGTGATGTCATGGGTTGTCGTGATTGTGTGGTTGTAGGTCTCCCAAGTGGCAGTGGAGAGTGGCATCTTACGCTTGGTGTTATTGACTGAGTGCTTCTCCTATGTATCTATCCTACTATGTATCTGCAGGCGTGAACACAAGAGCCCCTTCAAAGTGAGAGAGCTGAAAGCAGAGGGCTTGCTTAAAGCTGTGTTCAGAGAACGTTTCATTAGGAGTGAAGACATTTCCAGACATTTGCACGTTATGTTTCTTTCGTGCCCTCCGGAGTGAAGGTCCTCCAGTGTTATTTGTGTACCTCTTCTGATTCAAGCTCGTGTGTGTGTGTGTGTGTGTGTGTGTGTGTGTGTGTGTGTGTGTGTGTGTGTGTGTGTGTGTGTGTGTGTGTGTGTGTAAGCCAACATGACTGAACACTGAACATTGTCATTAAAACCCATTTATATAACAAACACTGTTTCCTGCTAGTGTTTCCTTCCCCATACACACCCTGACACAGAGTCACTCATCAGAACATCTGAGAAAATCTTTACCTTGGGCACTTGCCATTGTGCAATGATTTATTATTATAGAGTTGCTATAAATTTGTAATACATTCAAATACACTTATGTGGTTTCTGACACAATTTTACATACAGAAAATGAACAAAATTCTGTCAATATGGTTACTTCAACTTGCTAAAAAACACTTCTTGGGTGATCGACTTAATTCTGGAATAAAGGAAACACTGGATAGGTTTGGAGCAAATTATTTCTTTAATGAAATAGTCAATAAATTAAATATTCTAAAATAAAATTGAAGGGAGTGGGGAGAGATAAAACATCAAGGAAACGGCGAGAGAAAGAAATAAAAATAGTTTTGCTGTCATTTCAAATGCTCACATGGCTCTAACTGATGTGAGGCTCTATCTTTCGCTTTATGCTGCAGCATCACTGTTGCTGTAATATGTTCACACAATTCTAAACGTAAGTGAATTCAGCAGCTGTTCTGTACCGGGGTCTCTCTCCTGCAAGTAACATCAGCACCTCACTGGGCTCTCTGCCTGCAGCGAGGTAATGTGTTGAGCAGCTATGCTTTTCCTTTTTGCTTCTCCATCAGAATAAAGCATACTTGCAGCTAAAAGCCCTACAGACAACATTAATATTTCAGCACACCTTCTACAGGAGAAGTTCAAGCATATCCTCTAGTCTGTGCCAAAACTACACTACACTGAGCCATGAAGCTGGCAGTACACTGCAGCAAATCACTTCCATGCAACAATACTGGTTGGAAACAAGTTGGCATTAGCCTGTCCATGTCAGGAAGCATACTTCAAATACAAGTTTTCCTTTTGCAAACAGATGAAGCACAGAGACACGAAGAGGAATCTAAACTTTCATGATTACCAGCATCTATCAGATCAACTCCAGACAATTCCATAATGAGTCTCCAGACAAACCACATTTGAAGCTATGCAGTACACCAGAACTACTTTGAACAAAAAGTTATGGTTTATATTTATTTTTAAGCACTTCAGACTATCCTCACATCCTTACAGCTGTCACAAAAATAAGTGCTCTGGTAAAAAGCCTCAGTGACTGCCCTGGGCTCTAAAATCATGAGCTAAAAATTTAACGAAGGTCCTGCTGTATTAACCAATCAGGAACTTCTCTGGAGGCGATCCTCACTATCTGCCAATTATCCTGCATTGACAGCCCATAAAAGTCTAGGCTATAAATAGGAAGTAAAGTGCTAGCTTGATTTAGTACGAGACAAGCGAGACAAGTTACTGACATTTCTTACAAAAGCAGCAGCAAAGAAGGTATGAACAAATGAACAAAAGTTGTGGTTCCATTATTTTCAACAATGACTTACACAACAAAAAAGACTAACAAAAGTCTGATGTGGAAAGGAAGGCTGGAATTAATGTAGACAAGAAAGAGAAAAGACAGAAGTGCACATACGTGTGGAGCCCTGAGGAATCTGAAGAGCTTGAAAGCAGATGCTGAGCTAGCTTTGCTTCTGCTTGAGTATTATTTTAATTTGGTGGGTTTAGGCTTAACTTGTTATATACCCTTCAAAAATTATCCTAGCAACCCAACTTACAACTGTTTTCAATTCCTGAAGCATGTTTAGTAGTACAGTAGTATAAACTAATCAGCCATTAAAGCCATTAATACATTATTACTACATGCCTAATACTCCCCCTAGTGCCCTCAGCACAGCCCTGACTCATCAAAATACAGATCATACAAGACCTCTGAAAGTGTGCTGTGGTATCTGACACTATGACATTAGAAGCAGATCCTTTAAATCCTGTTGTGAGGTGGGGCCTTCACGAATCAGACTAGTTTGTCCAGCACATTCCACACATTATCTGATTGAGATATGGAGAATTTCTAAGTCAAAACGTCAATTTTTGCAGTGCAGCAAGGTTATCCTGCTCAAAGATGTCTCTGTCGACATGAAGAGTTGTGCTTGGTATGCAGTAGTGTTTAGGAAGGCGAGAAGTGTCAAAGTCACATTCTTATGGATGGACCCGAAGTCAGGACCCAGAGCATCACACTACCTCCACCAGCTTGCCTTTTTCTCTTCCATGGTTAAGGGATTCTGTCCATATGATACAAAGAATATGAGACTCATGAGACCAGGCCAGTTTCTTCCATTACTCCATGGTCCAGTGTGAATGTTCACATTTCCCTTGAGGGTCTTTTGCCTGTGGACAGTGGTCAGCATGTTTGTGGCTATGCAGACCAATATGCAGCAAGCACTGTGTGTTCCACCAACTTTGTAACAAGTCAGCATGAACCTTTTTCAGCAATTTGTGCTACAGGAGCTCTTTTGTGTGATCAGGCCAGACGGGCTAAGCTTCGCTTCCCATGTGCATCAGTGAGCCTTGGGCACCCATGACTCTATCACTGATTCACCTGTTCTCCTTCCTTGGACCAGTTTTGGTAGGTAGTCATCTAACTATCACATTTGGCCCCTATCAAAGAAGCTCAGATCCTAAGACTCACCCATTTCTTCTGCAACACATCAACTTACACCACTCTTTGGCCAGTATACCCTTACACAGCATAAAACAAACACACAAATAAACAAATGTGTTTTTATGCTTGGGATCAATACTGAAGTTTACACAGAGCTTGTGAAACTGACGGCCTTTAGTAAAACAGCTCCAATCTTTACAAAGAAAATCTATTTTCACATAAAAGAGGCTGAAAATGTTCAAGGCAAGTGTTTCAGAATGCGATTAGTTAATTCCTACGTTTATTCATGTTTACCACAGTGTAAGTATTTCTTCAGGCATGAAGGCATGAGACGGACATTGTTTTGAACATTCTATACAAGATAGACAGATTTAAGAGGCAAGAAACCAAAAAGCCAAATAATCTAAAAGAAGTAAGTGGCTCTAAAAGGTTGAAAAGGAAGAGCTGCCCTGAGTCTTAGCAGACAGGGCCCAGCTGCTGCACAGACAGAGCAGACAGCCATGTAAACGGCCTCGGAGGAGCTGCAGGCTGCACAGCAGGCAGGCATGAGAACTAGAACAGAGTGTAAATTAATTATAGTTTTGATTGTGTTTTAGATGCTGATTAATAACTGCAGTAAAGGTCAATTAGATCTCAGCTCTGACTTACTGCTGTAAGAAAAAGTTTGACAGCATTTGCAGACTCATCAGGATCCGTGCATGAATGACTCCTAAAATGTAACCCTCGTCTCACAAATAAGATGTTAATAATAAATATATGAAGCATTAATTAATTAATGAACACAAATTCAATATTTCTATGCAATATGTCATATTTCTACTAAAGCAAGTTCAAACATTCATGTTCACTGATGGAAGCCTAGACTAATGCTCTAAGAAAGTTAAGAAAGTAACTGTAGTCAAATCCCCAAGTCAATTCAAGTCCTGCTCCATCTTATCATTTATCATTTTAGTTACCTGTTCTTGACAATTAAATGTTGTTCAGATGCAATGAGGTTTAAACAAATAACATTTCTAATAAACCAAGGAAAAAAGTGTTGACCTGCTGTACCATGAAAAAAAGAACAAAAATATCAAGGCAAAATACTGCAATGGCTCAAAATGGCCTGATCAAAACAGATGGACATCTGGAAAAATAGATATCCAAACTAATAACTGTGTATTTTAGGTGAAAGTACTAAACACTTCCTCAAGTGATTCGGTTCAGTACGTTCACTTAAAAGATTGCGAATGACACAACACTACTTCCCACTGCCATTCCTCTGTTAACAGCAAAAAAACAGACTCCAAAACTGCTGTTATTTATTTGTTTTTAACGGAACATGAACTCTCACCGCACTCACAACACCGGAGCCACTGTCCTGAATACCGAGCTTCGGAGTTTTGGCTCCATCGAGCGTCAAGAAACAGCTCGCAGCCAGTAGGCTACTCCACAGCTGTCAATGTTTAAGAGAAATGCCGAAACCATAATGTTTATTTTTAGGAAAAATAATTAAATCATAATTAAACCAAAGAAAAAGACAGCCTTTCCAGAACTTTGTCTGCCAAAGCTTGTTCAGCTCCACGCCTCGTTCCCCATTTTTTCCCCTTCTGATCTGCATCAATCTCATTATTAACCTTTAGTGCCCTCAGTTGACGGAACTCCGTCATAGCGACGGAGAACTTTAATCCATGTGTAGACTGTAACATTGATTACGAAGTAATCAGTACAAAATTATTTTTGACACTTTCCGTTCATCAAATGCTTTACAGAAAATGTAGTGTTTATATAATTGTACATTATTTATTTAATTGGGTGTGTGTACAGTAACCCCCTGCTTTTCGCGGGGGTTACGTTCCAAGAGCACCCGCATATTGAACAATTTCCTCCGTGATAAATAAAGTTTTCTGATTCTGATATAGTGAAAAAACGCATTGTTGTGTTGTGGTAAAACAATGCCTAAAAAGGCCTATTTTTATAGTGTAAACCCTAAGCATTCCCAGAAATATGCTTTCATTTAATTTAAAACTTATTAGCCTTAAAGAAAATACAAAGGTAAACCAGTATCTGTACAGTTTACACTGAACTCCAGCAGGGCTAGAGTTCTGTCGTTTTCTTTGGGATAAGCAGTTAAATACAGTAGCAAGAAGAAATAAATAGCGTGCTCGGCTACTTTCAAACGTCCCGCCTCTAAGCACAGCAGTATTTATACCAAAGAAAACGACATGCATTAATTACAGTACAGCCCATACAGGGGTAATATCGGTATTTACATTCAAGCACTGCTGGAGCTCAGTGTAAACTGTACAGTATGAATACGGGTTTACCTTTACATTTTCTTTAAGGGTATTAAGCTCAGTTTAAAATTTAAATTAAAGTGTTTTGGGAGCATATTTAGGTTTACATTATAAAAAGATGGCATTTTTTTTACCACATCACAAATTTTTCACAATTGCAGATTTGTGAATCAGATCCATGTCAGACTCGTTTATTTATAAGCAAAGAAAACCAAAAGGTGAAAAAAAACTAAAGAAGTAAGGAGAAAATTCATGCTATATTGACGGTGGACCAACCACTAAGCTCCATCTAAACCGAACTTAAATACGAACACAATCACTCCTGAACACGCCGGCAGCTGACACAAATAATCACTTAACTAAAACCCGGTGTGCCCAGGAAACCAAAAACAAAAACCCACAGTTACTGTACCCAGGCCTGACACCGTGATTTTTTATAGCTAGATATATGTGTGTGTGTCTGCTTCTGCTGAGCGCAACAATATTTTTTGTATGCATCATAAATGTATGCATTTATTTATTTATTTAGTTAGTTATTTATTTATGTTTTATTGAAGTTACTGGATCTGGATCCGGCTTTGGCATGCGGTCAAATCCAAAACTCTGGATATTTAATTGCCTATTCAACTGCTTGGTCCAATTGGGTAGGCTTTGGAAGAAACAAGCTGCAGCTGTAGAAGCTGGCTTTTTCTTGGAGTGGAGCAGACAGCTTTTGTGTTCCTGCCCTAACTAAAGAATGGCGATTCATCACAGAAAGCCTCCTGCTCTCTCGCTAGAGAAAGAGACAGTTAAAATATTCAAAGCAAACACAATTGCATTGTTAACAGTAACCCAGCACTACTGAACAAATCGACACATTAGAGAGCACCTATGTCATTTTTAAATAATAATGTTTTGTTTTGCTGATATTTGTTGTACTGTATAAGAGGCATCATGAATGGTTGCTCATATAAGCACAGATAGCAAACATGAATTATTTCAAACATGAATTCTTCATTTTTTTAGCACAGAGCCAGGACTGACTAAAGTGGTCAATGATCTAATGCAGTGGTCCCCAAACCCCGGGCCACGGACCAGTACCGGGCCGTGGGTCATGTGGTACCGGTCTGCGGGCTGCACAGAAAAAAAATGTTACCCCTGTTATGTTGTTTGGCTCGTTGTTATGAAAATGCTGTTAATAAAGCTTCGAGTACACAAAGGATTTACGTTTATTAGTGTATTTTAAACATACCCCATTATTATATTTTTAAAATATCCCCATTTTTATGCGTATCATTTATTTGTATAAATACGTATATTTATCTGCCACTCCTTAAAGGCCGGGCCGTGAAAATAGTTTCTGATATTAAACTGGTCTGTGACGAAATAAAGGTTGGAGACCACTGATCGAATGGTTGCTTCAGTTTCTGAAAATGTTTCTCTTGAAGTACGGATGGATCTGAGTGCACTTTTCAATCATGATACTTGACAGGACAGGCTTGCAATCATATCAGGTTTGGACAAACAGGTTCTTGTCAGGGTTAAATCTTACTTGACAACCGCAACTAATTTGTTGGTGTCACTGAGAACAGTGAACAGTGCAATATAGTGTGAGCCCATACTGTTCCCTCTTTATGTGCAGCTGCTTGGATACATAGTTTGTGAACTAAACTATCGATACACAGTTCAGATCGAGCAACAAAGCTGTATGTACTGTTATTAATGCAGTCTGAATGAAATTCCTTCAAGAAAAATCAGAAACAGAATTATTTATATTAGACCGAAAGTCCTTTTAATCCTTATTTCTGTGCATCCTCTATAGTTTAATATCCCAAATTAGACTATTTAACCCTGCTAGTTCAGAACATGGCTGCTTACCAAGGAAAGGATGTGTGAGAATATTACTCTGGACTTATTCGGTAAACCTGGCTTTCTGTTCATTTCCACGTTGATCACATTGTCCTACTCATTAAATTTAAAGCCCCCTAATGGCCTAACTCCAACATCTCTTGCCAATCTTGCTAGAGTTATAGCCCATCCAGGCCATTTTGTTCAGCTGATGCTGGCTTACTCCACACTCCTAGGAACACTTTCAGCTCAGTTAGTGGTAGAGCTCTTTCTTCTAGAGCTCTTAAAGTGTGACAGAGAACAAAAGGAATGAGTTTTATAGATGTGCTCAAACACAGATTAAATTGTTCAGTCTGGCATATGCTTTGTGTGTGCAACAGTCATTTTATTTTATTTAGACTATAGCATTTTCTCTTCAACCATCATTTTGTTCTGTGTAAAGCATGTTGAGAACTTTTGTAATCTAATGGAAAATTGGTTATTTATTTATTTATTTAGTAGATTGTATTAAACAAAGATATACAAATGTAATTAGATTGTAGCTACGGAGGGGGCACTTTTAAATGGCTACAAAAACTACAAAAATAGGCACCTTTTATGGATTAGTGATGTGGGGTTTGATTAAAGAAATCTGCAGTGTAGTTTTTATTTTAACTATATCCGAAGCTCATTAGTGTCCAAATACATGCAGCATTTCTCTCTCTCTCTCTCTCTGCACACAATGACACAAACATACATCACCTATCTTCCTCCCACTCACAATGCAAAGACTCAGTACTCACTGCACACACACACACACACACACACACACACACACACACACACACACACACACACACAAACACACACACACACAAACAC
>JBBPDB010000036.1:6823562-6843610 GCA_037974465.1 Brachypetersius altus | reverse complement strand
GGACAGTCTCCCTGGAGCAACTTGGGGTTAAGGGTCTTGCTCAAGGACCCAGTGGTGGTATGCTGAAGGTAGGATTCAAACCCATGGCCTCTTGGTCCAGAGGCAAGTATCCTACCCACTAAGCTACCTCCACCCTGGACTGAATCCTAGGACTGTTAGGGGCACCACTGAGGCACCCTTGAGCAAGGTACAGTCCCCACACACGGCTCCCCAGGTGCCCCTCGCTGGTCGCAGCCCACTGCTTCACTTGGTGAATGGGTTAAAAGCAGAGAAAGTATTTCACATTTTTCACACTGGGCACTGTGGTGTGTTCACACGTGACTATAGGGGGCAACTTTACTTTTGAAATGATTTATTAATCACAATACGCTACCTCAGATATTAGTTAAGTTTAACTAAATTCAGTGACAAGCTGTGTGTGAAACATTTGAATACATGTTGGCTAAAATCATAGCCTTTGATATTCTTTATTAAATGCTGCACTCTTATTAAGTCTCAGAAAACACTACAAATTATGATACACATCCTGTATTGTGAAAATGCTTGGACCACCTCTGTCTTAATTTTTATGTATTAGAGAAGTAGCCTGAATGTGTTTCATTATATGTTCCTCCCATTTACACATGACATTAAAGTTGAATTGAATTTAACTTAATCATATTTGAAATTCCATGTTCAGCTTTGGCTCTGGGGTCTGTAGTTTTGTTTCAAAGATTTTTCAAGACTTGCTTTAGGCTTCCTGTAGACATCTACACCTGAACTTCCACCTTCGCTCTCTCTATGTCTTGGTGGGCATCTTCTTAAACAACGTGGCGGTTCGTCATAGTGACACACAACAAGTTCTGCAGACTGGGAATGAAATCAGTGCACACACTTGAGTATATTTCAACCTCTAAACACCCACAGAGGAAGCCACACCAAATGGCCAAGAGCAGAGCTGATGGGTGGAAGCGGTGCCTCACAATTCAAAGCTGAGATCACAGAACCGATGTTGGTGAAGGACTATAACAACATGGCTGAGGTTTTACAGAGAGACAAGAAGAGCTCATACCGCAGCACAAGCGCTATTTTAAAAAAAGCGACATCAGTATTTCTTTTCGGTAGGATTGGCAGTGCATTTGGAATGTGCACCGCAGAGCTGTGCTAGGTTGGATTAGCATCATTGGGACGTGCTTAATTTACATCTAACAGAGCATTCAAATAAACATTCGCATTTCAGCTCTCCAAATGAGAGAAACAAGAGAGAGAGAGAGAGAAAGAAGGAGGGACTCAGGTAACAAACCAGCAGGCACTAAGCACTCTTTGAATGGGCTTGTGTATGTGTGTTCAGAGTGGGTGGAAACAGTGGTCCTGAATGTACACCACACTGTACACCTGAATGAAGTACATGCTGTTAGAAAAGTAACAGGTACAGCTCATCTGTATCACCCATCTGGATAAACACCTGCAGAGCTGGATATGGAATGGCTGGAACAGCACACAAAATTAAACTAAAACAGCTAGTCAAGTGAAATAAAGCCTTGAAGAAAGGCTGAATAATACACTCCACAATGCACTGCCCAATAGTGCTTTTAGGCTAGCAGACTAAACTAATGACATTATCAGCCATTAAAGTTTCTCACAAGTTCCTCCAGTGATGCCTCTACTGGTGCCAGTCAACACCAGAATACAGCTCTCTAAATACAGCACCAGTAGATAGAGATTCAAATAGACACGCACACACACAGAAAACCAGGCAAACAGTCAAGTAAATATCTTCACCTGCAGATAAGAAAACAGGTACAGGACACAAACACAAATAGGCAAACTCCCTGGCAACACTTCTCCATGGCAATATCCTGCAGCAACTGTAAAACATATACACACCCTGCTAGATCACAAAGAGCTTCTTCCCCCTCTCTGTTTGCACCACTCGCTCACTCACTCCCATTCCTGCTGCATCTCTCACATACCGTTCCTTACCTTAGTTGTGACAATACATAGGCAATCCATTGTGAGCTAAAGAGCTCAGCCAAGAATTCCATTCATCACCACTAAATGAGCCGGAATGGAGGGATGGAAAAGAGGAGAAGAGGAGAGAAGAGGAGAGGAGACCAAAAGAGAGGAGAGGAGGAGAGGAAATGAGAGAAAGGCTAAGGCACAGACAGCAGCTAGTGTAAACGGAGCCCAGCAAGCTGCCACAGACTGGAGCGCTCCTCTACACAGCTACGTGCAACAGCAGCAGCAGCGGAAGCACACATGATGCTAGCAAGAGCACGAACCGCAGCTCAGCCTAAACACAGCCACACGGGATGGCCACATTTCAGGCAGAGAGCTGGACAGGGATAGAGAGAGAGAGAGAGAGAGAGAGAGAGAGAGAGAGAGAGAGAAGGGAGGTTGCTGCTGCTGCTGTTGCTGCTGCTGAAAGCAAACAGCATCCCGCCTCCTCCAGAGCAACAGACTGCACAGAGAATCCGCTTTCACATAACCCTGCCTGCCCGCCTCTCACAACAACAAGAGCACCAGCATCCCATGTGCTCTGCCCCTAGAGATCTTCATCTGTGTGTGTGGGTGTGTGTGGGCGTGCGTGTATGTGTATTAAAGAGCCCACGTCATGCATAACTGAAATTTTGGACGTACTGTGACATTATTTAAAAATGCATTGTGGAAACTAAGCTGCATTAATAGTTGAATCCATCCCGTTTGTGCTGTCACAAGCACATTTCCATGCTTCGCATATTCACAAGTGATTAAATAAGGGGTGTAGTTCCTGTGGCCAATTTAAGGAACTGTTTTATTTAGGTGAATATGTACCTACAATTGTTTTATGCAATTTCTAAGCAATTACGTAACGTGTGCATAAAATCAATTTTAATGACTTGAGCACATGCCAGTCTTAAGCCCATATAGACAATGGAAAGTCATGCTGCTGCAGGATCTGCCCACACAGTGCCTAAGGGAGCACATTCAGCAGCACTTGGTTGTAAAAGCAGTCAAGAAATTTAAGAATTTCCACAAACCTTGGTGGAGTCATTTGAAAATCTAATCTACTTAATACTTTTTAATGATGCATGTGTTTACTGTTAAACACAGGATGTTACAAGAGTAATAGAAGTGTGTTTTAAAAAGCTACCTATGAGTCTTCATGTCTGTGGTTAATAAAAAAGGCAGAAACCAGTAATATCATAGAATAAAAAATATGGGAGACTGGTATAAGAAAAAGTCAAGGTTACATATAGCATTAAAGGGTCAAGTTGTCAGCTGTTCAACAGAAAATTCTATATTATGCTTTATACAAAAAAAATCACAGTAGCACTATATGCATAATCATGCAAGTTCATGATTATTTTAAATATATTTCTTCATGAAGATTCAACAGAAACAGACATAAAATATGTGCAGAAAAAGGGGCTTGCACAGTATAATCTGAGCACTGCTGCATTCAGTAGGAGTTACTGGAGATAAAAATGCAAGGAAAAAAATGGTCCTGGCTGTTGAAATGCAAATGGATGACTACAGCCATTCAGTGGAAGCTTAAATAACTTCTATTCAAATGAGGCACAATATGGAGATGACGGAACATAGAAGAGCTTCCATTTTACATTTTTATCAGACATTCTTATCTGTTTAGTCTAATGAAGGTAACACAGAAAGATTACTACAGCCATCTAAAAGCTACCACACACTGGACATCAAGCTCAAGCTCATTTACACTCATTAAATATGTAAGTAGCTGAGATAGCAGATTAGCATTTCACTGTGTAGATCTCAAGCCACATTTCACCAAGTTACGTAACACTCTCTAGAGGGAAGTGAGTGTTCCAGGAGCTAACATACATGGTATACTCAAAGTACACATATAAATAAAAATAAAATAGAATAAAACATTGAAGCAGTGAGGCAGAAGCAGTCTGCTGCTAAGTGTACTGCTCTGTCCCTGTAGTGTTTTATGTAGTAGGTGGGAGCATTCTCCATGACTGCTGACACCTTTCCCAGCCTCTGCCTCCCTGCCACCATCTCCACTGTGTCCAGTTTCACCCCCGCGGCTGAGACGGTTTTCCTAACGATCGTGTTACATCTACTGATGTTCTTGGCTGTGATACTGCTGCACCAGCACACAACAGAATAAAAGATGGCACTCGACACTGAAGGACTCTGGACCCCCTTATACAGCCTGTCCACATTCACCTCCAATGCCAACCTGTCACTCAAGTGAACACCAAGGTGTCTACCGCCTCAGTGTTCTCCTCCTTGGTGACCAGAGCTGAAGGAAACTTCTTCTGGAAATCTACCCTACGCTCCTTAATCTTCAGGGTGTTTATATGGAGATGATTATCTAGTTGGTGATGGTTAATAGAACATATCCAAATAGAGCTGACCTTATTTGTGAGGCATAAAGAGATGTTGGCAATAGTAAAAATGAAGCACAGATGAACTGATTTTTTTGTCATAAAACCACACAAACGCTGCAAGTTTACTAAATATAAAGTAAGAAGGATATGGGTTCTTCAAGTCTCTTGAGAAATGTTTTAGCTCAATCAATGGTTGGGACTGGATCTCCTCCAGTTGAAACAGATCTTACATGTGTAATATGACCTTAGATCTTCAATGACTTTACATTTCAAGATGAAGTTTTGAGAGAGAGACACACAAAACTCCTTCAGAGTGAGGGAGCCCCCTTCACACACACAAACACACACACTGAGGTTTTCGCAGACCTCTGAGGCATCAGGCATGAATCACACTGAGATGGGCTGTTTTATATTCCCCCGCCCCTCCCTCTCTCAGCTGATCCTCTGTCAAAAGAACGCTCTGCTGCACACCAAAGCTAAATTAAGAGCCCCCCAATCAACCAAAAGCCACTAACCTGATCAAGACATTGTAAAGAACTGATACACAGAGAAGGAGAGTCAATATTGTCTGTTCACTGTACAACAGCACTGCGCCAACTGCAAAGCCAAACAGATACACACCTCCAAACTGGCTGCTGGAACATACTGGAAACTGTGTACAGATACACAGTGCTTTTTCAAGATCCTGGCCCGAATCCCCCACACCTCACCCCTATTTCAAGCCATCACATCTGCTTTAGATATCAATATGGCAACGAGGACAACAGAACTAGCTGGGCTAAACTGAAAAGGCTGATGGTGGTAAAAGCTGATGTATACTGCAGTCTGCTACAGTCTTTAAAACAATAAACCAGAAACAGTACACACACAGTACGTTCAAGCAGTTCAAGCAGTTGTAAAATAGGAACATATTAAAAAGGGACACACAAGACAAAACAATGTCAGTCTTGTAGATTTTTCACTGTGTTTTATATATATATATATGTATGTATTTTTTATATATATATTAGGACTGGGAAAGTTAACGTGTTATTATCGCGTTAACGCATTATTTACTTAACGCCGACAATTATTTTATCGCGCGTTAACGCAGGTTTTTAAAATCCTTTTATTTTGGAAGTCACACATGCAGAGTGTACACATGCATTACTTATGTCTTAAGTAGTTCAGACACACACAGCCTTCTGTACAAAAGATGGAAAGTCCTTCACTTCTCGAAGTGACCATGTCCTTGTGCATCCCAGCTTTTTAAGTCTCCTACCTGTTGCCTGGACCTGATGTGTTTGGCCAGTTCCAGCTCCAGCTCATCACAAAACAAAACCTTTATCACCGCTTTCATTCCTGCACCTAGCCACACAGAATCAGCTGTGCAATGGCAACTGTACACACACATAAACATATATAGACACACACACACACACACACACACACACACACACACACACACACACACACACACACAACAAGCACTCACTAAGCTGTTCAGCAGATAAATCTGAAAGCCGCTTTAAGTGATCATATTATGGAGACAGACTGTTTTAACTTCCTTCACTCCACATTTTCCCACAGGACACTGAGACAGCATTAGTTTCTTTCTGTCTCTCTCTCTGTCTCACAAACACACACACACACGGACACACACTTTCATTATACTATAATCTTAAATGTACATCTTTAAAGAAAGAGTTTTGAATTTTCTCTGACTTGGTCTGTGAAGTTTGCTTCCTCACTTTTACAGCTGTTGGCACTGCTTCAGGTTGATATTACAGGATGTGCTGATGCAGTTCAGTGTTTTGGGCTCCAGTTTGGATGAGTTACAGTCTTGTCTGATCAAGATGTACCCAATACAGTTGAGTGAGGAGCAACTGAATACCTTGAATTGTCAGAATTAAGATAGCATGAATCAGAGTGGCCTAAAACAAGTAGAAAACAGAGCTAAAGCATTTCACGGCAGTTGCCCTCAGCTATCAATTCTGGCTTCTGAAAGCAAGGCGGAAAGAGTCTGTGCATATACGTATGCTGCAAACATGTGAGGGTATAAATGTGCAGGTATCTGCCTTTTATGCATGTGGGTGCACTTTTGTGCTGTGTGTGTGTATGCTGAGGGTATGTATGTTCATGTGTATATGGGTGTGCTTGTGTGTCCATGCATGGTGCATCTGCTGCAGTGCATCAGCGCTGTGTGTGTGTGTCCGTGTGTGCATGTGTGTGGGCGAGAGGTGGCAATTACTGCAGATCCACATGCCTCCCAGTAAAAGTCAGACTACAGAAAAGTATCCAAACGGTAACCCCCCCCCCCGCGCGTGTACAGCACACATACACAGGCACAGATCAACCCTCAATCATTAGCAACACGCTAATAGCATAGACTGCAGCTTCACATCTACAGACATTAGTCACACTGCTGGGCTGTGTGTCAATATGAGCCCCTTTCTTAGGACCCACATGGTGAATCAGCTCACTAATTACAGAACATTCTTTCCTCTCTCTCACACTCACACACATACAAACACAAACACGCATACATGATATGCAGCACTCTCATGTCCTGTATTTTACATTAGCTGTACATTAGCATATTATGTTATGGCATGAATCCATTATGCTCACATCCACAAACATTTGAATCATTTTTCCCCAAATAAAGGCACAGTTAGCTTTATACATATAACACATGCCCAAGCCTGTGGCATGATGGCAATTAAAGCATTCGTTTCGTAATCATCCGAGCAAAAACATGTTCCACCCACACCTGCAAGACAGGAGATAAACAGCTAGCTGTAAGTGCAGAGGGAGATGTTTAAATGAGATGGAATTCTCCTCTAAATCTGGAGCACTTGTTTGTGCCACTGCCGTTCCAGAGGCCTGCTGCTGATGACATGATGTTTAGTGTTCGGTAATTAACAGAGCTCAGTGTGAGTGTGTGAATCAGCGGGTGTTTGTGCGAGAGAGAGAAAGAAGGAAAGAAAAGGAAAGAATAAGGGAAATAAAAAAAAGAGAAATAAATGATCTCTTGGTGGAATAATTCCAGCCTGATAAAAGCTTGTTTGTTCAGAAGGTTTGAACACCTGAAAGCCAGTCTGTCACAATCACAATTTTCTAATGAAATGGTATAAATGTATATCATGGTCTCTAATGTCCAAATGATTAACATAAATGGGCTTGAAAGCTAGAGCAGATTCCCAGAAGAAGGTAACTTTGCTATTTTAAATAAAATAAAATAAAAAGACCTATGCAAAAGTATAACTGCAACAGGATTTATTACGTGTCCATACCAGTGGTAGGTGCTGTATTTTCTGGCAGTGTATACCATTGTTAAAGTACAAGCCTAAATTGATCAAAAGTAGCCAAACTGGTCACTGCATTTGTAGTTGCTTGTAATTAGTAGTTCAAATAAATAAACACTGCTCACAGGGCATTAAACAGTTCATAAATAAAAGTTACTCAAAATCATGAAACAGGAAGTCAGACCTGTCAATTATTGTGACAGGTCTAAAAGGTTTGATAACTGACTTCACCACAAGGAGGGTACATTTTTAAGAAATGTAACTATTTGCAAGATTGTCACGTCTGTGCCTGTTCAGTCACCCGAGTACTAGGTGGTACACGGCTCTGGGCACGTGTGAGTGAGGTCATGGTTTGTTGTGTGCTTGTTTGTTTGGTGCCTAGTCAACCCAGGTGAGAGTAGTAGGGCTTCGTTAGCTCCCAAGCCGGATTGGGAGATGTCCACCTGTCTCGTGTTTGAGTAAATGACTGCTTGTTCTTTAGTAAATTGACCCTGTTGTGCGATTAGCTGTGTGAGTGCTTGTGGGGTTTAAATGCTAACCGTACCTCAGAATTGGTGCGTGGTAAAGAATATTGTTACTTCTGTTTGCATGTTTTGTACACATCTAGAAGAGGACGAATGCATAGACTCTGAGAGGACAGTTTGTGTGACCCCAGCTGACTCTCTAGTGGCAGAGAGAGTGTCTGTACAACATGCTGCTGGGTCCTGTGTTAACAGTTGAAGCCTGGTACTCAAGTTGTACCTATCCTCTATGTCTCTTTCCCCTGTGTGTGTTTGAAGGCGTGACCGTGCCGATCTTGTGTACTGAGAAAGCTCAATGGAACGTAGAAATAATGGTACTGGCCCCTGTATGAGAGAGGGCTGCTAGAACATCAACAGAAGAGTCAACTCTGTAGGAGAGTCCCTGTTCCAGTGCTTGGTGTGTGTCCGCATGAAGGGAAGGTTCTCCGCAACTTAGTATTTAACTTCTAAGCTGTATCCTGACAAAGATATTTAACTCTTTATTTTATTATTTGAATATTTCTTCAGTTTGGCAGTTTTCACAAACAAAAATAGCAACTAAATAGGTCTTATAGTTATAAATATGTCTATTCAGTTCAAACAAAGAAAACTTTGGAGTAACCTATGTTAACCTAGTGTTAATGAGGTGTATGTTCTTTTACTGAGCCCTGAGAAGTGAGTTTCTAAAATTGAGCTAAAATTGAAGTTTCTAAAATTGAGCTTGGTAAACAAACGTATGCTACATATATGTTGAAAAACATGAGAGTATTCTTTTAAATGTCCATTAAACTGTGAGTCCCTGCCTTGTGTCCATTAAACTGTGAGTCCCTGCCACATGGTAGGCTCCTGGTACCCACAACCCAAGTACGGATTAAGCGGTTACAGAAAATGAATGAATACATGTCTGTGAAATTGAGTTTCATTTAAAGGAGCTCAATATGGACTTTCCCAGTATTATTCAACTGTCTGACTGTCATCAGTACATAACCTGTGTACGAGGGGGTGAGATTAGATCCTAATCTGGTACAAGAACCTTAAAGAGTGCCTCCAAAGATAAGCAGATTGCTTATTCATTCAGTAAACCTCAAACAAAAAAAGGAGAAAAGGCAGAAAACAGCATCTGGAGAAACATATTTGCCTGCTTTGCAGAGGCTGCCCTGCTGTAAACACTGCAGGCTGACAATCTGTTGCTTTCTGAGCTGCACAGGGAGGTGTGAAGCACACTACATACTCACCAAGAATCACGTGTGCTTGTGTTGTGTATATAGTTGGCAGGTATGTGACGTAGCAGATTTCACAGTATCATTACTGTCATTGTGTAAGTGGGTCTTTGATTTTCTGTAGTGCTTATACTGGCTCCACTGAATGATACTCACCTCTGCATTCGTATTGCTGTCGGCCGCTGACTCCTCCACACTCAGCTCTACATGGCTCTTCTCCATCACCTGCACATACAAATAAAACGCATTTGTAAAAAATATCCCGCAGTTTGTCCAACCAACTTTTTACTTTTCTTTATTTTCTGTCTAATCTGCTCTTGTGCAGAAGGCATCATGCTTGACAACAGCATCACCAATCTAAAATACAAAACTAATCGTGTTGCAAAAAAAAAAAAAAAGGCAGTAGCATGATGATGCCACATTTTTCTGTGTTTGTGTATATCTATAAAAATCAGTGTGAAACCAGTGTTGATGTCATCTTGGTATCAGTCCTGAAATTAAATTAAATTTTGGCAATAGAAAATACAGATACAATGAAGCATTTTTTCTGCGTACACATGCTACTAAATGACGCTTAAGGATCAACAGAAGCCCCTGAAGCCAGCAACATGTCAGCAATGTGGGATTATTTTGCACTTCTGACAAGCAGTAGTAATAATACTTACTGCAAAATCTGCAGTGGGGATTTACATACATCAAATGTATGTGGCGGCCAAAATAAAACTGTTGCTGACGTCTGTTTTGCAGAAAAGCCAAAAATGTAAAATAAATAATTAAAAACAAAAGTATTTTACTTTGGGTGTATATTTTCTGTAGTTTCAGAAATATGACTCAGTACTTGTTAGCTTGATTTTAATGTGTGTGTGTGTGTGTGTGTGTGTGTGTGTGTGCATATTATACCATCATCAGCAAACATGACTAAAAGTACACATACGTACCTCTTAAAAAACAACACAAGTCACAGATATCTAAACATTCTCAAGTGACAAGATGCGGCACTTGGTATCAGCATTTAAGAAGCAGTGTCTGGGCATCCCACTGCCATACAGTGTCAAATCATATATTGTTACATAAGAAAAGACTCACTTACATAATTAGACTAAGATAACATTACAATTCAACGCTGTTTGAAGTGATATAATAATTTAGACATGCAGTTTGTCCAGTACTAACAGCTGGAGTATAGGTTTCCACTGCTTATTAACTACAGTACACTCACAGATTCAGTGCAAAACTAAAGAATAAACTTCAAAAAAAAAAGCATAATTAGGCTGTCCGACCACATCTGGCGTAACGGGAAAACACCATTTTAATATTACATTACATGGTGAATCAGAACATTGATGGATCTGAAGATATATTTATCTTTGAACAGGAACTATGAGACGTATCTAACAAGTAGCCCACTAATTAGCATCTTTAAAAACCTCATACATTACATTACATTACATGCATAATCTTGCTTATGTGATTTGTGTATGACAGACCTCTTTATCTACAAAAATGGACAAAACGGCAGACAAATTATTCACAAAGGCTGATACCACATTCCTTTCTATATCATTTCTATGGTCTTATTTGGAAAAAACAAACAAAAACTCAATCTAGCTGGAATTACTGAAAGAGTTTACTTCAAATATCTAAAGAAACATGTAGATGGCAGCCATGAAACACATTATGAATCTGCTGGGAATGATGTTCTGATGTCCAAACATGAGAAGACAAATATTTAGTGTTATAAATTATTTTTTAAAAAAAAGAGACTTTCCATGATGCGATTACAGAATCAAATAGAATTCAACATCTGATAGCTTAGTAAACATTATACATAATGTATAGAGCAAACTGAACATATAGATCACAAATATACAGTTGTATTTTATTTTTCTGAGCAGGCATGTTTCTCACCCATTTGCTCTAACACACACACACACTTCTTACAAAACATAAGAGTAGGACATCCATCAAACTGCACTCCACATTTAAATGAATTACAAGGCTGACACAGGCCACTGATCTTAGGGTCAAAAAAGCAAAGGGAGGATCAAAAAGGGAAAGGTAAAGTTGTCACTGGACCGTGAGTGATGTACCTGAACAGGTGACCCCATTCAGGCCACCTATTTGTACTGATCCCCTGCTGAGCCATAGCTCCTAAACTCATTTGTTTTCCGCTTTGGCTCCCGGGCTATTTTTACCCAGCATGCATGGCCTGCTTAACAAAGAGCAGACATGCAGCCCGAGAGACTGACCTCCATCAAAACAGCCATTATAGCCCCGTGACAGAATGACAGAGGGTAGAATAACATTTTTTCACTGCAAACACAGAAGCAACTACATCAATGGATCGTAGAAAAGAGGGGGTGCAGTCGGGTCATAGCCCAACCTATTTATTATTTTTCATTTGTCTTTCATCACTGTATAAAATCCATAACAATTCCACACATTGGTATAAATGTGTTAGCCATTCTAATGCATTAAAACCAAGATGCTTATAATCATATCAGATCTATATCTGAATAAATGCAACCACAATCACGTAAAATAAACATTATTTGATCTCTGCTTCTGTGTGAGTAATGGGTTTAATTTTGAGTTTTTAAGTGAACTAGTCAAGCTGTTTTCTGCATCCTGCTATAAACTGTCACTGGATTCTATAAGCAGACAAACTGAACTTCAGTATGTTGCTGGCAAAGTAGAGACCAGTGAGTGACTGGTACTACACAAAAGAAAGAAGAGCTGTAAACTGAAACCAGATTTGCCTAGTTCTGTCTGAAAAGTACTGTGGCTCATGTGTTAATGACTGTGTGCATAAACAGGGCTAGCCCCCCCTAGTGGATAAAAATCAGTCAACAAACAATCTGTAACTATATTACACCAACAATGCTGACGATCCTCTTAAAGTCCTTTTTAAATCAAGGAATATGCACAGAATGTGTATGAAAATTCTGGTATTGTCCTGTAAGAAGTAATGTCTTGGTGACAGTGTGATGCATAAGTTCATCACTGAAGATCTAAATGTGTTAGATTCAGTACAAAAGATATTTAGGACCAGCAGGAAAATACTGTGACTGATCTTGCAGTTTTCAAAAGCAGTCCTAAATGTTTTAAAACTCTCTTTCAGCACCCCATTAAAGAACCATTGCTCAAGACAAAGCGTGTTACTTAACTACATTCACAAAACTGAAAGTCGGGGTGTATCTTGGCTAACTATAGATTTATTTTCGTTCACATGAATGGTTTGATATATAGCAGTTTGAAAGGACTGCTTTATAACGCTACAAAAGCATTAGTTATGTAGCATAGTCAGACTATCATGGTTCAAGCGTCTCATGATTAAAACGTGGTGCAGATCAATACTGGCTGGACAGAGTGAGATAAATTTTAACCTGGCTAAATACGTCCTATGACTTTTCACTATTTGCAGTAGAGTCTGATTTCTATAAAACCAAAACAGACACAAACAAAAAAATGCAAAAGAGAGCACACTTCTGGAGAGAACAGAATACGGGCTACTGTAAACAAATTAAAAATGTTAACACGGTCAGAATGAACTAGAGAAGAAAAATTACTGTACCGAAAATGGAATGAAAAAAGAGACGCTTATATTTTATAAATGACATACATTTTCAAATGGTTTTGTATAAAAATAACTGTCATGAAGGTGATTTCTCACTGCAGATAAGACTATGCTGGCATGCATATAAACAGAAGTATTCTGGCTCTGTCCAGTTTCTTACACTAAGGCTGTTGTGCAGGCTATAATCTCAGAGGGTGGACTATAGGGGCTGGGAGAACAGGCAATGTTATTTAGTAGTAGTGTCAGGTTTACAGATGAAGCCATTTGTATTCCTCACAAAGCCAGTGCTGTTTCTGTTTTCCTTAATTAGAATGTTGTAACACTGCTTTCTGAACATACATCACTGCAGAGGACAGGTACACACACACACACACACACACACACACACAGCTGAAAAGGCTTTAGTATTCCCTTAGGAAGCCCACAAACCAAAGGTTAAAGGTCATTCCAACTCTGAACATGCTATAAGAGAGAATAATGAAAGAAGACGCTTGTGATGGTACAGTAGTGATTGTATGGACAGGCCTCAGATGAAATAATTTTCTCCAAGCACCTGTTTTCCCTCCTCTGAGGTCAGAAGAAAAACTCTCATTCGAAGAAAAAAAAAAATGACTGTACAGCAGCATTTGGCCTCCCTAAAAACTAGAAGCTTCAAGAAAGTGAAATAAATGTCCAAATCAGCGATGTCATGACTCAGATGTAAAATCTTTATTTAAAGCATATTTACTTATCTTTTCTATTCACTGACTAAAACTGATTAAGAACTGTTGGCTTTGGTTCAAACATGAAATTCTCAGGATATTCCCTGGAACTGTACATCCTGTACATCCTGAACTGTACATTTTGACTGTGTTAACTGTGTAAAAGTGTATGTGCAAAAGAGGCAGTTGATGTGATATATGTGGAAATGATGCACACATTTAACACTTTCTGTGTTAAACTTTCTGTGTTAACACTTTTTAGTGTGAGGAAGACCAAGGATAAATTCCCCCATCATGACACCAAGTGAGACAAGAATCTGTATGGCCATATGGTGAAGCGAAGCACTCTCCCTCTACCACTAGTTTGAAGTGATCCAGTGACAAGCTTCAGCTGAATTAGAGTGGGTGTATGTGGGCCTGCTGCAGGGATCAGAAAGGAGCAGCACTGCAGTCCCACAGGGACTGACTCCTCACTCACACAAGAGGAACTGGTCAGTACATTGTGAAATCCTCTTACTCATTGCACCATATGTACAATCTGAGAGTAAAGACCAGGCTGCCCGTGTGTGTGTGTGTGTGTGTGTGTGTGAGTCCTCTTTCTCACCTCTGGCTGTGCACAGGCTGGCTGCGGATGTGCAGTTGAAGAGTTGGTGGTTGAGTGCTCCCACTGCTCTGCAATGTGGTTTACTTCCTCCAGCTTCTGCTCACAGCTCTTCTGAGTGTTCAACAGAGTTACTTCATAGAATTCCTGGATGTCTAAAAAAGAGAAAGACATTTCAATTTTTGTCTAAGATTTGTATTCAGAACTATAATAAACGTATCATCAGAAGAATATTCTCCATGCTTCGTGATTATTCCTATGCATCTATGGAATAACAAAGAAGAAAAGTCCTTGTACTAGAGAAAAGTCCTTCTTTCTTAGACCCAGTTACATTCACCCTACAAACATTTAGATACAATTGTAATTAATATAATAAATGTAATTGTGTGAATTTCTAGATTATATATAAGTATATGTATATAGAACTGAATCTATCTTCCTCTTAATTATACTTCTTTACTCATTTCTGTAATGTTGAGGACTACTGTATGATTGGTTACACCTCTTTCCACATACATCCCCTCTGCAAAAATATCTACACGGCACAATTGCAAAGCAAGTTCTTCTGCACATTTCATCAACAAAAAAACACAATAAGGCCATAAAAAAGAACCATAAAAATAGTAAAAGAGAGAGAGAGAGAGAGAGAGAGAGAGAGAGAGAGAGAAAGAGACAGAGAGAGAGAGAGAGAGAGAGAGAGAGAGAGACATGGTCTGTGCTTAAAATAATAATTCTAATTGATTATTTAGGTCTTGCCTGCTTCCCTTTCTGGAATCAAATTGAAAAATGGCACTCGTAGCTCATCCAGAGGATGCACATTTCATGTCTTATTTGGATCATTTTCACACCAAATATTAATATCTTGTTAAGAAGACCAACGGACCGGTAAACAAACACAGTAAACAAAGTATGAATCATTTACTGTTAAAGCCGGGGGCCTTTTATAAAGCTTAGAAGTTTGGTTTTTAGTTTAGATCAATATTTTGCTCTCTTAAAATCCATGGTTATGGCTAGATGACGTTTCTTACTCAGGAATACAGTAAAAAACAATCGGAAGTTCAGTCCCCTAGAGACACAGCAACTGCGCAATGATTATTAAGGCCACCATAATGTCTGTCATAACACTAAATTGAACTTTGCCACCGTGTTCAGTCTTTTTTATGTGTTCCACCATATTACATATCTACCGTATTCTATACACACTATATGGACAAAAGTATTGGGATGCCTGACCGTTACACCAATAGGGACCTTAATGACATTGCCTTCAAATACATAGAATTTAAAATGGAATTTATCCCCCTTTGCAGCTATAACAGCTTCCACTCTTCTTGGAAGGCTTTCCACAAGATTTTGGAGTGTCTGTGGGAATTTGTGCCCATTCATTCTGTAGAGCATTTATGAGGTGAGGCACTGATGTTGGATGGGGTTGAGGTCAGGGCTCTGTGTGGACCAGTCAAGCTCTTCCACACTGAGCTCATCCAGCCATGTCTTTATGGAACTTGCTTTTTGTGCACTGGCTTACAGTCCTGCTGGAATAAAAAAGGTTCTTCACTAAACTGTGTCCACAAAGTTGAAAGGAAAGCATCGTCCAAAATGTCTTGGTGTGCTGGAAGTAAGGGGCCGAGCAAAAACAAGTGTGTCCCAACACTTTTGCTCATACAGTGTGTCCACCGTATCCCAATGTCAGTCTGAAATCAAAGAGAAATTGTAACGTAAATCAAAGAGAAATACGAGGAACCAGAAGAAGCCATACCTCATTACACTCTGTGATTATGTTCACTACATTTAAATGATGGATTTGTATTCTAAACCCCCTTTTTGTCCACTGATCACTCCAGCAGCAGCAGCTGTTTAGAAGTCTCTTTTGCGGCAGTGTTGGCGCTTTAAGAAAGGCTCCATGGTTCAAGAACTCTGGTGGGTAGGTTTGGACTGCAGATGGCTTCGAATAATAACAACTCCATCAAAGTTTGGTATTAGAGCCCCCTGCCATGTAGCTCCATCTGGTTGCTGTATAGTTAGAGACTGGAGTCCAACTGTTGATGCACAATTGGCAACAGAGTTGAAAACAGTGCTCTTTATGGATTACTTTGGTGGTGAACCACTCTCATCTCAGCCCTGGCCCTACAGTGTGTATCCCAGCAACACTGCAGTTCCTGATGGACTTGTGGCAGCATCTCACCCTCTGCCATGTGTGGTGGTGGTGGCCCAGTGGGTGGGATACTTGCCTCTGGATCAAGAGGTCATGGGTTTTGAATCCTACCATCAGCAAACCACCACTGGGCTCCTGTGCAAGACCTTTAACCCCAAGTTGCCCCAGGGAGACTGTCCCCTGTAGGGAAGGAAAGTTGCTTCGGATAAAAACTAAATGCCATGAATGTACAATGTCAAATTCAACTTTTAATTGTCACATACACAATCATACATGGTGCAATATGAAAAGAAATGCTTATTGCTGTACGGTGCAGTATTTAAAGAAAATTACAATTAATTACAATTACAAATTACAATTACAGTTAGTAAATATTACAAAAACCTATATATATTTTGAATACAGTGAGAAATAAAAGTAAATAGAAGTATATAATTATGTTATATACGGTTAATAAAGGGCAGCAGTCAATCAGGCGTGTGAGTCGGTGGGGGGATAAGCTGAGAGTCCTGGTTCAGGGCCCGGATGGCCTGAAGGAAGAAGTTCCTCCTCATTCACCATATCCGTGTACCTGTAATGTTGAGAATAGTCTATCGCTCGCAGCTGTTCTGTAGTTAGAAACTTGATCAGTGACATAATGGGTAGAACTGACACGTAGTGTTGCTTTCGTCAACAAAAATTATGACTAAATATAATCGTCAACGTTGTCAATTTATCACTTGACAAAAATGAGACGAATCTTCAGTGCCTGGAATGGATGTACAGTATTCTTGGGTTAATATGGTAAAACATAATATAATAATAAGAGAACCTTGTTTTGACTGAAAGAAAATTTCGATTTGGTCTATTCCACCAGGTACTTATACTATATTGACTGGGTTAAATAGAATTGCATCACTAAAAAGGAGACTGAAATACAACTTTGACTAAAACTAGACTAAAACGTCATCGGTTTTCAGTGACTAAAACTAGATGAAAATAGTTGTGGATAATTCTGACTAAAATTAGACTAAAACGCTCAGACTTCTAGTCGACTAAAAGAGTATGGAAGTGACTAAGACTAATAAAAACTAAAAAAAACAGATTTAAAGAAAGACTACACCAAAACTAAAATTAAAACAGGCCGCCGAAAACAACACTACTGACTAGCTAACCTTACTACTTTCAGGCTTGGTGTACTGATGCAGCTGGCCTTTACTCAGCTGGGTTTTTCCTCTAGCTATAGCAGCTTCAAGCTTTCTGAAGGTAATTAGCATCAAGTAGCAATGCAGCGTGGGTGTTTGTATTGTTGTTGTGAGTGGATATTATACTTGTTGATTTTTGATATATGTAAACTGAGGCAAATAGTTTGAAGCTTGAAATAACAGTTCCGCTTTATGCAGGGCTAATGAAACACTTCTGTAAACGCGCAGATCCCAGTTTTAATTTGCTCTTTTTCTTGTTGGATTTGCCTCAGTGTGTAAAACGCATCTCTCTAAATGTTTACTTTGCTTTCATCATTCAGTTCAATGGGTATTGGCCAACAACTGGGCAAGAGTGTAAAATGAGGAATCATTTTAGGACTGCACGATTATGGCCAAAATGATAATCGCGATTAATATCATCCGTTTTGAAATCATGATTATTAATCACAATTATTCATTATTTTAGGTAAAAACACATTTTTATTGTTTGTTTAAACAAACAGTAAATGAACAAGACTTTCAGTTCCAAAATCAAACCTCAAATAAAAATAACCAAGACAAAGGGCTAACAAAAAATAAAAATGCAGTTGCAGATTGCAATCATAAAGTGCAGACAAATGAACAAAAATGAAGCCTATGCAGAAAAGCCACATACTACAAGGAACAGGAACATACCAGCCTGTCAACATTTTCTGGCTTAAGAGATGACAGAAGGCAGGTCACACACACACACACACACACACACATACACTCTCTCTGTCATGCACACACATGAGCATGCACACATGCACTCTCACACACTCTCTCTCACACACACACACCTACACACACACACTCACACATATACACAAGCACTCTCACACATACACTCTCTCTCACATGCGCCCACACTCACACACAGGGCTAGACTGGGACAAAAAATCTGCCCGGGCATTTTGAGTGTCGGTCCAGGGGTGGGTGTGGTACGCAATCCAGGCCGGGACACCTCTCACTGTCATTCTGGGGGGGGTGTGCCCAAATACTGTCATCAGCCCAATGAGCAAATGCCTGGTATGCCCAATGGCCAGACCAGCGCTGCTCACATGTGCACACACACACACACACACACACACACACTCACTCACAGCTTAATGAAGCCTTAATCCCTGTTGTTTGATTATTGGTTGAGAAAGTGCTTGATTTGATACGCAGCAGAGCCCGCTATTCAAATTTTAATATCGCCGACGATCATCTTAATTTAATCTTTGCAGCCATAATCGTGATCGTGATTAACATTCGATTAATTCCAAGACTAAAGGAAAAAAACTGTAAAAAAACAGCTATGGTGAGGAGATGCAAAGTCACTGTAACAAAAGGCTGTGAATCTTCGACTCAGCAAAAGAGAAGTAGTTCACCTGAATACTAGGAGGCAGGAGCTCTGGACTCAAGGTGGTGTGTGACGGAGTATGAGTGTAATCATTAGGTGCCAGGTGTGTGTGCAGCAAGCACCGGTAGGCGAGGCACCTAATGATTGTGTCCACCTGTGTCTAGTGAATGTCCGTGTCGTGTGATTGGTGGGATGAATGGTTAAAACCAGTCACAGAGTCGGTGCGTGGTCACCAACTAAAAACCCGGTTTCTTCTTTGAAGCTGTTAGCTAAAGGCTGGAGGGAATGTGTGAAACTCCAGAGAAAAGTATGGTCTGTATTCTACTTTCTGTTTAGTGGATAGAAGGACTGTCACTCCCACGTTTGTGTAGCAGTTGCTGAAAGTCAGCTGCTGCGAAAACGTATCTCGGAAGATCCAGTCTGAGTCTAGTATGTGCTGCAGTGAGAGTGCTTATTAATTTAACCCCACTGTGAGTGTCTCAGCTCAGGTAGAGATCACCAACAACATGTCTCTCTCTCTCTCTCTCTGTTTGTCTGTCTTTGTACAGGAGTCACAAGGCGACTCAGTCTCACACTGGGAGAGACGTTCACACTGGACCAGGAAAGGTAAAGTGAGAGACGGAAAAGCGGTCGGGTTTTCCCATCGGAGAGAACGTCCTCCAGGGGAAGGCGGAGCTTAGCGTGGGACGGATCTGTACTTTGTTTTCAATAAAAAGCCACTCTCAAGGAAATCTCGCTGCCTGCTTCTGTGTCTCTCTACTCAAGGCCTTTGTTATGATGGCTGAGGGAGAGTATTGTTTTTTAAAAATGTCAAAAATAAAGCATGCAAATGTTCAATAATAATAACTAGCAATATCATTTTTAAATCTTTTCCTCTGATAAGGTTTTTGCTACCATGGAACACCACACATGTGTGCAGTCAACAGTATTGCAGCTGAATCATAATGCAACTGAATGTTAAATAAAACATTAAACTCACACCCTGACCCTAATTCTAATCTTAACTTCAAAACAAAACCTCAACCTAACTGTTACTGTTGGTTATCAACTTAGGGCAGCTGGTGGCCTAGTGGTTAGGGCATTCGCCCTGCGACCAGAAAGTCCGGGTTCGATTCCCAAGACCGCTAGG
>JBBPDB010000036.1:6813166-6823462 GCA_037974465.1 Brachypetersius altus | reverse complement strand
AGAGAGAGAGAGAGAGAGAGAGAGAGAGAGAGAGAGAGAGATAGAGAGAGAGAGAGAGAGAGAGAGAGAGAGAGAGACAGAGAGACAGAGAGAGAGAGAGAAAGAGAGAGAAACTAAGAGAGAAAGTGAGATAGACAGTGAGAGTTTGAGTGAGAGAGTGTGGCAGACAGACTGCTACTTCTCATTCCAGTTTTCACACTCCACACTGATTTTAGTAGACATTCAGATTAACAGCCAAAATAATCCCCTAGCTGGCAGCACACCAAATTAAATGTAGGCAATTTATTAGATTGGTTTGTTGCTGTCTAAAAAACGTTTCTAGTACAAGAAACAGAGACACAGAGAGACAGGGAGACAGACAGACAGACAGACAGAGAGAGGCCTGGAGATTGGAGATTTAGCCACAGCAGAGCAGCAGATTAATTTGAGCACGGCTGTCAGAAGTGTGATTAGAAATACATTTCCAGCAACCTCAGCCAAGCACTTTCAACTAACCACATTGAGTCAGAAAATAAGCGGCACCGCAGCACTCTCTCTTAGTTTATATTATGTATGTTCCAGAAGGGCCTGAATTATATGACAATTATGTCACCGAAATGTATATCAATTTTAAAGAGTTCCAATTTCCAATAATACCACCCAATATAAGCTTATACAAACATTTTAAAATACTCCAGTAAAGTTATATACTAACTGATATGATTATAATCTATCAACTGTTATTCGTCCAATGCTTTTTTTTGCTCAAACTGCAAACCTCTCTTATATGTCTTAAATCATGTAAACAATATTGGCAAAATCATGCAGGCATCACTCCTTAACAGTGAACTCAGAAATCATAGATGAAATACTGTAAAAAAATGTAAATCTGTCTCATGTAATCAATATTCATTTAATATCATTAATATCAGTGGTGATACCAATCCAAGATAATTATCAATAATTTCTTTCTTTCAAGACTTATTCTACCTATGTATTTTGTTTGTTTTTAATAGTGCTGTAAAAGTACAAAATAGTTTACATTTTCAGAAACAAATTATTTGCCCCACCATCCAGGTGTGTGTTCACTACAATATAACACAAGCTATGCAATATCAACTGAATTTATCACATGACCGAGGCACCAGAATGTATTCACACCCCTTCACTTCTTCCACCAGGACCCTCCAAACATCTGGCCACCCGACCAAACTCAGTAATCAGGGAAGAAGGGACTTGGTGATAGGAGAAGGGCCGTGGAGATAGGAGAACCATCCAGACCAAGAAGCTGATCTGATAAAACCAAACTTTTTGGTCTGTGCTCCAAGTGTCATGTCTGAAGAAAACCAAACACTGCTCATCATAGGGAGTGAAGCATGGTGGTGGCAGGATCATGCTGTGGGGATGTTTTTCTGGGGAACTGTGCAACTAGTCCGCATAGAGGGTAAGATGACAGCAACAGAATATAGAGAGATTCTTCAAGAAAACCTGCTCCAGAGTGCTCTGGAACTTAGACTACGGTGACAATTCATCTTCCAACACAACAGTGACTTGAAGCACACAGCCTAGATAACAAAGAAGTGGCTTCAGGAGCAGTCTGTGAATGTCCTTGAGTGGCCCAGCCACTACTTCTACTACTTCTAAAACACTGGAAAACACGATTTTAATTCTGTAATGTATCAAAATGTGGAAGAAGTGAAGGGGTGTGAATACTTTCTGGTGGCTCAGTATCCTATAGGCTGTATGATCCAGTGTCTTACATCAACAGTAAGACACCTGCTGCTTGTCTGACAGGTGGCTCTGATGAGATCCTGTGTGTGCAAAAATCACAATTTCCTGCAATATTCTAAGTGCATAAATCACCACGCTAACTCCAGCTCCTAACACCCTTAACTTTGTCGGCGTATGACTCAGGGAGGCCCAGCTATTGCCCAGGGCATAAAAGATGGCAGATTTTTTTTTCTTTCAGAAACACATCTAATTCAGCTCCATATACCTGATTGCTACATACAGTATTTCTACATCAACGTTGATGTGTTAGACATTAATTTTTTTTTCTGATATGCATCAATGGAATCAAAAGGACTGATAAAAGACAACAATTCAGTGCCAATGCTACTGTGGGCCATCTAGCAAAATCCAAAAAAGAAATATGTGAGAACTAGAAAACTAGATCCATGTTTGAGTGAGACAGCAGGGCCGCACACAGACCATCTGGACAGAACTGATCTACAACATGAACACAGATGTAAAAAGTGACAGTTACATTAAGCCACAAATGTGTGTGTAGAAGCCACCCTGCCTAAAATTCAAGCCCCATATGTCACACCTCCTGTAAGGCCTGCTTTTACACAAGCATGGCTTTCCATGTGAATGGGGCACATAATGACAGAAGTGTCAACAATAACATTGGTTTGGAAAGCAAGTAATTTTAGCACATCAAAACACATGGACAAAATGAAAGGCACAGTTAAGCTTTCACTGATCCATTTAGGCTTCTTTTACAGATATTTACTATAACTATTTATTATTCTTTGCTAACAAAGGTTTGCTCACCCTTTGATTTATAAGGCATCACTACTGGCCTACAAAAAGCCACTTAATATAATTATAATGTGGATTACCAAAGAAATGTTGTATGTTTAATGAACTTTTAAATGGCAGTAAATGGCATGAAACGGTAACTTCAGTGCTTCAGTGCTTAACAAGAACAACAACCATCAGTTTATGAACCAGCGTGAATGGAGTAGAACATTCTAGGACTGTGTGGATTAAGAACACCTTTCTAGAATACTGAGAACAGAGAACATTCGAGAGCTGCGCCCCAAAAAGATCCCTTTAAACCCTCCACAGGTTTCACTGAGCCTTTAGAACAGGCCTACAAAAGTACACGAGCACAAGAAGCTACAAAAAAACAAAATAGTCATGCTACATAAAATCAAGGCATTAGAAATGCATGAGGGTTTTGTTTCGTTCAGATGAGGGTGAAGCTGCCCGGAGGTCAGAACCATATTGCAGATGAAGTAGAACAAAGCAGCTATTCTGCTTTCAATAAGCATGTCTGCAGCCAGGAGCCTGAGCCATCGCAGACACAGAAAGTGAGAGTTTTCATTTGCATTTAAATACAGCCTAATGACATCCATCTAGCCGCTTTTGCCCGCAATCGGCTGGTTGGTCCAAAACCTCAGCATGCCGGATGTGCTTCACATATCAACAGCAAAGAGTGGCTATTACCATTCACCCAAGACTTTGAGGAAACTCTAATGTGCTAAATGAACAAAACATATTTTGGCAATGAGCAAACACAAACTAGAAGAGACACGCAGCAAATGTGACTACCACAGACTTCAATTTATGCAAATCCTCTGCCCTTGGAGAGACGTGGGAGATGGCTGTGGGGGGAAAAAGAGCACAAGTACTTTTCTACAAGTACTGAATGACAGTAGCTCTAGCACCATTACATGCCACCCTCTGACTCCGGTTACAACAGTTCTCCATCATAGACAAAGTTGAAAAAAGAAAAAAAAAAGAGGAAAATAATTTCTACTTAACTTACAGTGCAGTAAAACTCCTCTGGTCTCCATGGACATGTTGAGTGGAGTGTGCTCACTGAAGCAGTGCAATCCTGCGTGTGTGTTTGTGTGTGTGTGTGTGTGTGTGTGTGTGTGTGTGTGCGCGCCAGATGCCTGAGCTAGCAGCATGTGAGCAGCCTGCTCTTAATCCTCCCAGAGGCCTCCTGTTCCCTCCAATTCAGACAATGACCTTAGTCCCCATGTCGACACACATACATGCACACATCAAATCGTGCTGATCTTCAGTTCAAATGCTCCATCTGCTGAAGCACTTAATATGGCTGGAATGATGAAAACCATTTATTCATCGCCATCCCCATGGATTGTATAAATGTGCACGTGAACCCTAAACTGGGTCTCGACTAGGACTGCCAAACACGGTATGACCTGACTAGTTTTTGTACATAATTTTAGTTATTTCTCAGACTTGGATTCAAGTTTTACATTCAGGTATCTCAGATTTTGGCCTCTGTTTGCCAGTTTTAGTTTTACTACCTGCTTTGCTCTTCCTCTCTATTTGTAGTGCCTTGAATCTGGAATGCTAGACTGGACTGCGTCATGATCTAGGCTTGAAATTTGCAAGCTAATAAGTACTAATTATGTTTGAGCTACATTAGCCTTGTATCTCCAGTGCAAAATAAAAGAGGCATTTCAGACCAGCTATGGCTTGACTGATCAAAGTAAAAGAAGAAACTGAGTATAATTTGAGAATTAAAGCTTTTTTTTTGGCCAAATTCTTCTTCCTTTACGATTTGAGAGCTGAGCACATTATCAGCCCTGCACTAATCACTTTAACCATCCTCCATCACAGCATCCTGCACCAATTTAAACATCCTCCATTACCACAACCCACAGCACTTTAAATCTCTGTTATGGAACCCGCAGCAACCTGCGCTAATTTAATTAAACTCCATCAGTGCAACCCATAGCACCCGTCACCGGTTTCAACAACCTCTATCACTACAACCTTGCATCAGTCACTATAATCAAGCATGATTACTGAACCCACAGCCCCTGCAAAGTAAAACAAGGACAGAGACCCACCTATTACAGACTACAGATTGCAATTCAAACTACAGCATTGTGAGATGCTGTAAACGGAACTTCTCTAAAGACACAAAATACTGACTGAAAGGACTGCCTATGTGAGAGACAGGGGCAGACCAGAAACAATCAGAGGCAATGGAAGGATGCGTGTTAATCTGCATGAAATCATGAGGCCGCTTACAATGTAAGCAGCCAGAGGGCAGCTCTTTTGTGCCCTGCTTTCTGAAACAGGCTAAACCAGGACGACTGATCAACAAAGCGTCCAATCTCACGCTACATGGGTAAATAAGTCCTCTTCAGTTAAAAAAAAATACAGCAGCAAACAAACAACGCTCATATCAGCATTCTGATATTCATGGGCTGTTGTTAACTGTTGCAACAAAGTTCTAAAAAACTTCTGTTTTTCCTTATATAGATGTTAACTGCTTATTCAGTGTAACTACTTAGGTCACTATGTCACTATTTCTGTGCAATAGTTTATGTACAAAATTACTGTTATGTGCAGTAGCACTACTTGTCAGTATGTTTGTATGACATGTAAAAACAGACCTGGACTCCAACCCCAAACCACTATTTGTGCTAAATAGTGAAATACAGCTATTATATTACTTATTTATCTATAGTATTTACACCCACCTCTTACTGACAACAGCATTCTGTAGAGATAGTGTATAGTGTATAGCATAGTGTATTTGATAAGTATTTTTCAGGAGACTGAACTCTTTGACTCTTATTTTGACTTGTATTCCATATTGTGCTCTATATTATATTGTCTTTGTGTCTGTGTCTGTGCTGTTTTCTGATTCTGATTTCTGGTTCTGATATTGATTGGGGTGGCACAATAGCAATAGTAAGTCCCATGCAGCATATAAAATGTAAAATATATTCCACATTTTGGAATCATAGTACCCAAATGTAGTTTAAATAGGAAAAACAAAACAGAAAAATCAAGACTTAAAACCACTTGGGAGAACCCGTGACTGACATCCCTCTGTCCAGTACATTTCAGTGAAACAGGAGAAAAGCGTGAATTGGGCACCATACATTTTAAATTTCCGCTGTGTGACTCACTGAAAAAAATCACCCAGCCTTTCTTATGATGATGTCTTAAGTATTAAAAGTTCTGATTCAATCTACTGCTGATTCACGTTACTTCACTTTACTTTGCTAGTTTTGTCAGTTGAACGAACAAAGAAATGAATAGACATGAAGCAGAACTGCTATGCTTTTGAGGTAAGCTTTCACTCTGTAATTTTCTCTGTCTTTAACGGAAGGAACCCAGTTTTGTTAAAGCTGTACAGGCAGAACAAGCCACATCAGACTTTAGCCATTTAGAGGATACTGGAGAGTTATTAACAGGACTTTCTACAGGTGCTCCACCAAAAAAACCATAACCTACTTCAGAAGAGAGGATCCCTGGATCTTTTCTCATCATTATAATATTGGCCTTTACAAGACTGACATCTCAGAAGGTTGCAATATGCAAATTAGTACATTCCCTTGTACTGTATTTGTCACGGTCGCCTCGACCTCCCCCCGTACATTCCGCTCCCCATCAACAGAATACTAGCTGTCAGTCTCGCCTTCCTTCTTTTCGTTCTTCCCATGCCCTGGCTCCTCCCTTCCCCTTTCCTCCCTTGCTCCCTTTCAATCCCCACGTCTCGTTTATACCACTCTCCGGCCTTATTGCTTTCACCTGTCCCTCGTTTCCACTCCATTATTTAACCCCCAGTCCGGCCCAGTTCCTTGTGTCCGTATTTGTCTTTGTATGCGTGTTGTGTTCTGGTTGTGTGTTTCCTGCTCTGTTTATCGCCCCTGTTCTTTGCAGGCTCGTGCTTCCGAGAGTACCTAATGTTCTGCCCTCCGCACACCGTGCTCGCGCTGGATTCTGGTTTCGCCGTGTTTTTCCCTCGCTGCTCAGCGAGCCCTTGTTTCAGAGTTACAAACGTATCTGTAAGAAGCACGAGCCGTGCCCCCTTGTTTGGGTTTCTGTTTTTTGCCATTTTTGTTTCAGTTGCACATTGAGTCTGGGTTTTTATGTTTCGTTTCTTGTTTCTGTTACTTGTCTTATTGTCATTAAATTCCCTGTCGCATTCAGCCTTGGTGTCCTCCCCTTCCCTCTCATCACCCACGCCATGACAGTATTTTAATTGTGTAATAAGAACATCTAATACTTATGGTTGAAAGCAATCAAATACTCCCAGCAATGTTCTAACATCTAGTGTAAATATTTTTCAGAAGAACACAAGCTTCTTACTAACACCGTTTCCTGTTACTTGAACTGAATAAAAGCAGGTAACACAAATGATCAATTACTTTTGGTGATATGGCACATCGCAATTGCATTTGTAATATTACTGGAAAATAATCACAATATTGGCCTTTTATCCATAAAATGCATTACAAGTTGTCACTTCAGTTCTAAGATCCGTATGTACTAATAACTCTGAAGCGTACAGGGTTAAGCCTGAAAGTCCTATGCAGGGATATGTGTGTGGTCTAGGCAAGGCAGTAATGGCCTGAGTAAGAGTTTACCCAAGGTCAACATCACAGAGGTGGGCCCAATGAGAAGATTACTCTGTTGGCAAAGTTGACACACAACACAATGTAGGCCACAACCCCTACCAAACTCCTCACAATTGTCTAAATGCCCTATAGTGTTCAGTAAGCACACATCTAGGTTACACTTGGGGTGAGTGAACTGAGGCTTGTGTCACAATATTTCCCACAAGAATGATGATTCTTGTGATATTCGTAAAGTACTGATAATATCCAAAGACATAACAAACCCAATAGGGCATTCACGGATACCTGACCACACGTAAAATAATGAAAAGTATAGGTTCTCATGATTACTTTGCAATTGGTATGGCTGCAACAAATGTTGCTGGAGCTTCATTTCCAATAAAAGAGCACTAAATGTTTATATCATGGAGAAGTCAATTCAGGCATTTTCATTGTGATGTGGTCACAGATCAGCAGGGCAGAAACATTACACACTCAACAGCATAATCACATCTTTGGAGGTGTAATATTTGCAACCCAGATATCAGAGGCAGAGCTACATCTTTGCAGGAGCACTTAAAAAGAAATGATCCTCGACGGATGAGGAAGATCCAGAACGGTGTCCAGATGATAAAATTAAGAACAAAATTTTAATGAGCGGTCTTAAACAGGAGTGATATGAACTGTGTGAAACGACAGATGTTACTGGTAATATTTCATTTAGAGTCAAAGTCAAAAAAAGAGAGGTTCACATTAAAGGGCATACAGTTATCTTACAGTGGCCTAGCTAGGAAAGCAGGCAGAAAATATTGTCTCATCTCAAAATGTTCTGTAAATAAACTCAATGTGCTATATTACCTAACGTTAACAACTGAATTCTCCTTATCTCTGATGTTTTATTTATTTATTTATTTAAGAATGCAATGCTGCTTCAGTTCTTTAATTTGTATAAATGGAAATGAGATTCGCAAACGTCGCTCATGTTGTCGAGCACAAGTGCAAGTGCATGCAAATTCAAAATTTCTCTTGTTGGTGTGAGCTTGCATGGATGTACTGTATGTGATTTACTGTTTGCAGTGTGTTAATGACTGTCAAAAAAGTTTAATCCATATGGCAGGAGAAAAATAAATACCTAAATGCATCCCTCTAGAACCTCACAGCATCATGAAAACAAAAGAAACATACACCAGCAATGTGTTTGTAGTTACGGATTTCATGTATATGAAGTAAATTGTGTTTTCGTTTACTCGAATCATTGTTAAATAGTAGATAAGGACTAATGAGATCAAGCAATAAGCCCCAAGAAGCTGCATGTTACGGTGATTTTACTACAATTTTTTAAAATTAAAATCACTATAATTTACAACTACAGTTTTTATTCAAATCAATTTTATTGATCACTAAACCCAAATATGAAAAAAACAAATACTTAATAAATATTTTAACAAAATATATTATAACTATAATTAATAAAAATTGTAATACATAACCGTATAAAAATACAAAGATCATTCCAGGAATTGCACAACTTTTTTTTTATGAATTTAGTATTTTGCCACACTTCCGAATGTGGCTCAGCCAATCGGAGTTTAGAACTGGAACTACTGTTTTTATAAGCTTCCTTTGTAACTTGTAACTGAACACAAATAAAACAGTTTGCAAATGAAAATCTTTAATTATATTACGTAAACGCTAACTGCTGAATTGTAACATCGCCTTAAAGCCTTGGGTTTGTGGTTGATGGAATGGTGTCATGTACGGGCCTCCTTCTCACATGTACATGAAGTTAAAAGGAAGAAAAGGTTGCTAGGATGGCACAACTGCATTCCCTACAGCTGTCTTCTTTCTGCCCCCCCTCCCACTGGAGGGCAACGTTATGCTGTTACCCTCCTGGTATGATGTCTAGGAACACATGCGTTTCCCTGTTGTGCATTTAAACCTCCACTCATGGTGTGTAGTGGTACTGCAAACATCTACGTGTTGGTCTTAACTGTGCCAAGTTCTTACTGCTACATGATGTTTAATGCAGTCTTGTGGGAAATGGGCTTGGTCTGCACTACTGAAGAGTGGTCTTACCCCTACTGTGTTTAAGTGTGGACAGGAATCAGAGTTGTTCCCTTCTCATCCTGGAAAAGACACCAAACTATGAATTTTGTTTCAAATATTATCTGCAATGAGCTGTAATAATGTAACTGCTAAATACGCCTCATTATGGAATTCCTGGGCTTCCTGGACACATTTTATGTCCCTTTATGTAGATGTTTTACATCATTTATTGAATTAAAGCCATGCACATAGCTCTAGTTTTGATGTTCAAAGTAAAGCTGAGCGCATCCTCAGTCACTTGTTTTTCCGCAGCTTAGACACAGAGATAACATGCTAGTATATTTGTCTGATTCATCTACAACAGGAAATGTAATTTGTATTTGTTTACACAAAACATAAATATTTTAATAAAAAAAGCAGAGGCCACCATGGGATCCCCACCACAATCAACTACACGCTTCAACACATGTTACAGTGTACTTCAGTATGTGAGTTATAATAGAACACCACGTTATTGGTTGAAATGATCTGCCGTTATCTCAGTATCAGAACGTTACTAATAACTACATGTTTCCATGTATCAGCCCATTCAGTATCTTATGTGAAATTACCATTCTTATGACCAAGCAACAATTCACTGACAAGAATTTAATATAACAAGAACAGAATGATGATGCTTTTTTTTTCTTTTTTTTTTTCTTTTCTTTTCCCGGCCTGTCAGTACCACAGATAACACAGATGTGTTTATAGCTGTGCTATCATCATTCATAGCCTTTTTTTTTTATTATTTATTTATTTCTTTTTTTTTAAATATTAAACTAATTTATGTAATTATTATTGTCTCTTTTAATTAAGCAAACAGTCAGACAAGGCCGGACAGTGCAAACGGGAAGGGAAGGAACATAAATATAGGGGAGGGTAAAAAAGGAAAAAAAAAATATATATATATACAAACATTTGGGGGGTGGGGAGGAGGAGTCAACATATCAGGGGAGAGAAAGGAACAAGAAGGGGAAAAAAGAGGAAGAGGAGGATAGGTGAAGAGAGAAGAAAAAGACAAACAAACAGATAAACTGCTTCCATACCTGCTGACAAAGAGAAAACAGAAGCACAAACACCAGAAAAACTGCAGCAACATGTTAAATTT
>JBBPDB010000036.1:6763788-6804998 GCA_037974465.1 Brachypetersius altus | reverse complement strand
GAAAACAGAACAAATCAGGGCAAAAACATTAACCAAAAAGCAGTGGCCCTACCCGGCCACTGACCTAGCCGTGACAGATTTACTCTTTTAATCATTTAATAATAATTTATTTCAGTGTTTCGGTTTTAGTTTTCGGGCAAGCGTTTCCTCATTTTCGGTTTCAGCCAAAAAAGTCACTTCAGTGCATCCCTAGTGACAACCAGTAACAATGAATGGCCATTTGGTGGCTGCTTAATGAATTGCAATGTCATAGAACAGCATCTTTCATGTGGTGCTTAAAAACAGTGTTATATTACAGCCACAAAAGGGCAAATAAAACAATAAAGGTGTAAATATTCTAGCACCATCTTCTTGAACTTCTTTACCCACATAAAATATCTATGTTTCATTTTACCTGAAGTTATGCTGTTCCCCACCTCCGCCATACTGAAGAAAACAGAACACAACAGTCCATGTAATCCAAGCTTTTATGTCTTAGCACACAAGTACTGAGGAAGAATGCACAAAACTGTCATTTTAGTTAAACAAAACTACAGTATATGTGTTCTGCAACACTGATGTTTTTCTGCTGTCCTATCAAATGAATGCCCGATCAAATGAATCATCTACTTTAGAAGCCCTTCCTGAGCTAAGAGATGCTCTAGCACCAGATTTGATCTACATTTATTCAAAAAGCTCACACACACACACCACCACTGACCTGTGATCAGAGCCTTCGTTCTCTGACACTGCACTTCTAGCACGGACTCAACCTCCAACTTCCATCAGGTCACATAGAGCAGGCTGTTAAGCATATGTCCACTCCATCAGCAAAGCAATCAAACTGAACATGGCAAGCTCAAAAAAGGTGAAAGTAGAAAGAGAGAGAGAGGTGCGGACAGAGGATAGCTGCGGAAACGTCCGCTAGCGAGATTAAACAAACACACAGGAAGGCTGCCTGATTATTCCAGGTCAGAAAAGATCTGTGTGACATGCAGACATCACCACCTAATCCCATTTCACCTGCATCCTGAGAAAATCCCCACACAACGGAGTGTAAATCTCTGACCTCACAACAATTCAGTGATGTTTTGAACAGAAACGTGACTTGAGGAACTATTTACACAGTAATGAAAGATTCACAATTCAATGAATACAGAAAATGTTATTTTGGCTAAACTTAACGGCATACTTTATCTGACGTTGTTATTATTATCCAAAACATTTGGCCAAATGCAGTACTGTAATATTCTGTACCTCTCCAACTCTTTGGTTAGACAGAATTTGTATTTTTGCATGATTTTGTTCCTGTTCATCCCTCAGAACCACTGGATTATGTTAACAAACCATACACAATAAGGAAAAAAAACATGCAGCATTGACCCTATACACGTTTTTATTTATTTTTTACATTTAATATTTTTTTATTATTTAAAAAAAGTTATGAAATCAAATAAATACACCTCTGAAAGTGGTATGTAGTGTAAGTTTTTATATGACATAATCATAGTGGACTCTTAGACACAGTAATGTGAGCTATCTGGATTCATTAGCCTGCTGAAAAAAAAAAACTCACTCCTAGAGAACCATATTCATTCACCCACAAACAAACCGGCTGGAGTGCTTTTACACCCACACACACACACACACACACACACACACCCCCCACCCAACCACAGCCACATGACACTACTGAAGGTTGTGCTACCCAGTCATTCGGTACAAAGTTTTTCAGTATTCACACTTGACCAGCTTCTGTAACATTCAAGAACAATCAGCTATTCTGACTGATTTTCTGATACTCTAGCATAGCCAGCTTTTCTGACATCCTAGAAACCTACTTTCACTCTGTCTTGTACTTAATACTGGATTTCTGATTAAACGGATATCTCTCTCTCACTCCCTTTCCCTGCTGCTGTCGGGGACAGCCATCCCATGAGAGGAATGATTTAATTACAGTTTAGCAGAAGGGAAAAAAGCCCTCCTCGTGGGACGGTCTCTCAGTGAAATGTGAGCGCAGAGCAATGCCTGCACTATTAAAGAGGGCAGCGTCCAACCTTGTTCGTCTGACAGTGACAAATGGGGCCCATTAAAGATCTCTGTGGAAAAAATTGGCAGACTGTGGCTGGTTTCCCCGATTGGGCTGCAGTAGCTCTGTATCGAAACAATCCGCATGAACAGGAACGATAATGGATGCTTAACAGAACATCTCTCAAAAAGAAGACCTGCTCTGAAGATAAACAGTGCGATGATTTCCAGAGTCAGAACTATGAAAACTGCACAGTTACTTATGGCTGTATCTGGACTGTACTAATGAGATCTGTCCTGTTATGTAGTCCTTAGCATCTCATCATTTTGTGTCTGAACTTGGCATCCATTGTAATTTATCACACACTGCAAAGAACAGGCCAGACTGCATCCTATAGATAGTATAACACTGCTGTTAAAGTAACTGTGCAGATCACATGCATGTATCATTAGGACATTATGTAATTCTCAGGATCTTTACAATAGTCTAGAACAACTATAGGTTTAATCCAGCATTTAAATGAAGATCTTTAACACAATACAGTAACATGCCTTGTTATATTAGGATCTAAGCCAAGAAAATGTCCCTTTCTAAAATCCAATTCCCCAACTCTGACCTAAAGCTAAAACAAATCAATAAAAATTACGCACACACACACACTCACATTAATTCAGTGATGCATTAACACATGCATACAGAGGCTTCCAGAATGATTGAAAATGTTATGCTATTAATATCTTTTTATCTTTTTAAATGAAGAGAAAAAACACATACATTACATTATAGCTGCACTACAAATGACCACTGAAGCTAAAGGAGCATGTTCTTAAATAGCACTTGTGTGTGCTTGAAGGGACACAAGTACAGTGATACTTATGTGAGCCTCTGTTGGCCTCTAGTGAGAGTCACGCTAAAGCTGGGAGCTCAGAGCTCTAGACCTGTTTGCTGAATGACATGTGGCAGTGGACAAGAAAGGCAACACCGACTGATGCCACTGCCAACTAAATCCTGACATACATTCTAATATGTAAATGTTACACCCTGACTATGTGGCCCATAAAAACTACATTTTACTGACTTGTAATAACAGTATAACAGTTGCTATAACAAATTATTGAAACTAATTTAAAAAATGTAACCTGTACGCTTAGCTGTTCTGAAATTTAAACAAATCTATAAAGCTGTAAATCTGCCAATGATGGTGCGAATAATTATGTAGATTGTATGTGCACATGCATGTAACACATTCATTCACAAACCGCCCACATTACAAGCAGAGACACTCAGGTCCACTCAGTGGAGTAACACTAAACAGAACTGCCATTTCCACCTGACTCACTACTCGTGAGTATGTGTATGTGTGTGTGTGTGTGTGTGTGTGTGTGTGTGTGTGCGCGCCAGTTAAAACTATCTATATGTGCCTGTGTGTGTGTATGTACGACATTGAGTTTGCAGGTGTGTGTCATTGAATGAGCTCAGTTTGTTTGTGTGTGTGTGTGTGTGTGTGTGTGTGTGTGTGTGTGTGTATGTGTGAGTGGTCAATGGCTTAAGTGGCTTAGCAGAAGCTCCACTTTAGTTGCAACGGGGCTTCATCAGTACACACCCTGACCAGATTAGTCTGCCTGTAATGCCTCATAAGATGATTACTGCTATTTCAGGAAGCACTACTGACCCATTATTGTTTAATGGAGTTTTATTGACAATCAATAAGTGAGAGCTCACAGTCAGACAGATCTAGAAAATCTTTAACACAGCTTTAAAGCTGCCGCCTTAAAGGTCACTCTTAACTGACCGAGTCACAGTAACTTAGAACGACAAAAAGGGGTGGATATTCAGTTGATGGTAATATGAACAAATCAGCCTGCAGGACTGTTCTCTACTCCCCTTAGCAGATATTCTTCATATATGATTTCCCAAGAAAAAGATTTATACAAGGATCCACAATAATATCTGTAGCAATGTATCTGTAACATAAGCCTAATATCCAGATGTTTTGCGCGGGTGTAAGATTGATACAGTAAACTAACAAATGTTTAGTGATGCTATGATCATGCACTATGTTGTGGATTTACAAGTTGATTAATGTGTTCTTTTGATATATGCAATAATTCTAAACCACTGTATATACAGAAGATAACCCTTTATTTGTCCAATGAGGATTTATTTTTTTCTATTTTAATCAATTTTACAATTGTAACAAGTAATGACATAATAAGTGTAAAATGATAAACAGTTAGGGCTACACTATGATATCTAAATCATGTTGGTATCTGCTTATAACAGATGTTTTGGCTGTTTTTTCAAGCCAATAAGTGATGCATTTATTTTCCTCCAAAGGGTAATACATTCACAGATAACCGAATAATAAAAATTATGAAAACTTCAACAAATGAACAAATACTAACAGAAAGTGGCCATTTCATATAAGTGCAGTATCAATTGGGGCTGGATTTCTATATATTAATTACACAGGTCAACAAAAAATTCCAATCATCAGAAACTACAACACACTTTTTCTACACCAGTTTTTCATGCTGATTTCAGACCTGCTTTAAATTTTTCAGTCACATCAACTTTTTGAGTATTCTGAGTAATATTAGATTTGCAATAGACTTGCATGCGGTTTGTATTAAACCGCAGGCACCACTCAAGAACTGTTTCAATATTTTCAGTCAGACAGGCCACACTGTGGCATAGATATAATGATCAGTGTCAGTCAGCTACCACTGTTTCTTCAAAAACGCTCAGCATATGATTATTATACGCTAATTAACCCAACCGTCATGCAATATATAACCAGCTTCATCACAAAAACTGTACGTACTGGAAAAACTAAACACAGATTTGAAATCAGCATGAAAAACACTACAAAACCCACAGAAACTTACCTCTGATGATTTTGACCTGTTGACCTGTGTTATTATCTCAATACTGGCCTTTGCTAAAGTACGGTAAACTCCATGCATCTACACTGAACTTCACTCCAGGCCAGACTTCACCACAGAAAGCAACGGGTGTGTCATTTATGAAATGGTCCTATACAATGTGTTTAATCACCCCTGCTTAAATACATTCACAACTGACATTACACTTGTACTGCACTGCTCTAACATGTCACTGCATTTATACTGCCCCACCATCAGTTAACACTAAAAAGATCAAGCAGTGGAAAAGCAGTACAAAAGTAATGTCCTGATTTTCACTTGCATGCCTACATGCTAGTTAGCAAGATAACCAATGTGACAGTGCATGTCTAGTATATAACATCTGCTGAGACATTATGAACCAGAACATCAAAAAACATAATCCTCTATTAAACATTCTACTTTAGCATCTAACCTAATCGCTAGTTAATTTCCTTTGCGAAAGACTTTTTAAACATACAGGCTAGATCTATAGCCATATTTTAAAGGCTGCATGGTAAAACTGGCACAGATGTGGCATAAGACACTAAATCATTTCCATGTAGGCCAACAGAGTAACATAATCCAGAGACAGAGGCAGCACCCCTGCCACAATCACAAGACCCAGTTAGATAAGAAGGGTCTCGCATCTTCAGGCACTGGCATTCTTTTCTAATTGTTCAAATTGAAGCTCATTCTGCACAGGACCAGAGATCATGATAAGGACTGGAAGTGAGTCACATACAATTAGAAAATCTAAATGGGTCTGACAGCAGAGTGAGGCAGCTTGTCAGAGAAATGAAAATAACGTCCTCTTGTCCAAGGCTTCTCATTGAACAGTTATACTACAGTCTATTGCTTGTATCTATGTCCTCAATACAAAGGCACAGCCTTAAACATCCACTTAGTCTCTTCACCTAAGACACTGTCAATAAACAATCAAATACATTAAACAAAAAATATTACTTGAAGTATATACAGTTTCCCACAGAAGGATTAAGTCTAATCCTGGACTGTAATTAGCAACAGTAAGGCACCACTTCAGTTTTTAACCTAGGAAACTGGTACTGGCACGTTAGTCTTTAATTTCACAAGCGAAAACAATATGAACCAATAAATGAGCACAAAACGCCAAAAGACTTTGAAGACAGGATACACCAGACAAAAAAGAGAAGGAATTCATACAATAAAAAAACACACTGACCAAAGGACTATAAAGTAATTGCTGCACATCTAACGCCACATTCTTTCTGTGATTTTACACCTGAAAAAGCACTGTGAGAGAAAGATTTGGAGAAGCGTGTGAGAAAGACCAGATACTCGGCACCCCATCTCCTGCCACATCAGCAAGGCTAAAAATAACAGAAGAAAGGCCCAAACCTGCAGAATGCACCCACTGCTTCAGAATTAACTAACTGTGCCCAAAGCAAACGTGACAAGAGCAAATAACACATTAAGAGAACCAACACATTCATTAGACAACGCACTCGGACAAACCAGAGGCATCTTCTGTTACATAAACTACTGCGTGAAAACTACACACTAAAATCAATGGGAGAGGTTTTTCTTCCCTGGACAAAGTGCATGTCTTCAGGACCATTACATCTGACCCCATTTCTCCTGAAAGCAAAAATACCTCTGAGTGTTTATGTACTTCTCTAGCAAACAAATATGAGGACTGACCTATGAGAGCCTGAAAGAGGCTGCTTCTGAATATGCCCACCACTCGCTGAATGGCAGCTCGGAGCTGCAGTTCCTCTGGTTTCTTCAGCTTAGAGCAATAGTCTTCCAGCAGCCCTAAAGCTCGGGTGGTATCTGACAGGACAGGAACAATAGGTCAGCATCTTTGCAAAGTAAGAGTGAAAGAGCATCAGATGTACAACGCATTGAGGAATCACTTTTGATTCCCTAAAGAACCTTTAAATACAGAAGTTTTGATCATTTTTTCAAGAACCATCTACTGAAATGTCCTTTATGTAACCAAAATTAGTTCTTCTATGGTACCTCGTCAAATAGCCATTTTTGGCACTTTTATTTCCTGTAGACTTAAATAAGAAAAAATGATAAACATGCACTGGTTTCACACTGGTTTCACACGGATGATGCCGGCGCAAAAAATCTAGTTTTTTAAGACTCATCAAAGCGTGTTATATAAATACTAGTTGCCCAGTATTTCAAACCAATGTTTTATTTATTAGACTCCAGAAGAGCAGAACGTTTAGGTAATGCTGGGCTACGCTAGAATTGTTTCAATTTTATTCCAAACCAATAGACTGAAATGAATGCTATGGCTCTTGAAAATGTTGAGCCAGGTAGATGTTATCCCAAATTCTAAATGTTTAAAATGCCAGCATGGGCAGACTTGTGCATACAAAATATTGCATACTGGCCAAATTACCCAAGTCAGTGCAATCAGATTAATGCAATTAGTTTTTGGTGTTAACCTCACACAGCTTCACATCAAGGCTTTCTGCCAACCTGAAGCACATTTTTTTTGTAATGTCTTTGAGCTTGTCAGGAATTTTCCACTTCCCTTTGACTTATGCTTTTAAAGAGCAGTTGTGATACACAAGACACGACTCATTACACAACTGAAACTTGACAAGCATTTAAATGCGCTGTCTGTTAAGTTGAAACATAACTACAGCATCCGAGATCACCTCAGGACACGCAGCGGTGTAGTCCATACTGGAGTCTATTTATACTAACTACACTGAAGTCTATAATTACATGAGCTTCACTGCTGGAAATGTATGACACAAATGTGATTATGAGCCCAATAAATATGACTGCAATGGGTAAAAGTATGCAAAATACAAGCTGCAGTCTAAATTGTCTTGTTAAGAGTGAGGACATCAGTTTGATTTTTTTTATCCATCAACAACACAACATTTAAAGTAGATAAAAGTAAGACCCAATAATGTGGGACCTTTCTCCTCACCTCCTTTTCTTAAAGGCATACTTGCTTCTCTAGATCCGTGTGGGGCTGCCAGTGAAGAGACCAACAAACAAACGTTCCCGCATCATCTGAGGGGCTCTAGGGGCAAAAAAAGTCCTGTGAAACTGCTAAAGTAGTGTCTTACAGGCCATTTAGCTCTCCAGTGCCAGCTTGCAGCATTGTGATCCAACAGGCCAAAGCAGTGGAGCCGTCATAACAGCAGTAGAAAGGGCTTGTGAAGGCAACCTCAGGCTCTAGCAGCAGGCAAGGACTCTGCATGACTGCTGAGTATCAGCTTTGAACGAAGGGAACTCATAATCCGATATGCAGGACGATCCACCCATGTGTGATTCAGTCTGTAAAAAGGAAGCATGCTTTAAGGAAAGCAGTCCGTCTCATTTCCAACATGTAAACGGAGTGTATTTGGTAAAAACATTTATGCCACTCTCCCAGTTCTCATCCACATGTCAGGTTCTGTCCCAGTTCCCTCAGGTTTTTAATTTTTTTTTTATTTATTTTTACAGTATTAGGTTCCCGCTCACAATCAAACATCCACAAGGTCTGGAGTTACACTCTCGAATGTAAATGTCTGTGATTTTTAAGGCAGACAAGAGTCCATCACCTCTCCGGTCATGCATGCATGATAATGCACTGAGAGGGGATTAAAATGGAAACCAGTCGTGGGTCAAACAAATATTAGAGGCGCAGGGAGATCAGTACACGCCGGGTGGCTGTGTTATAGCAGGAGCCTGCTTGGATGGGTTTTTTTCTGGATTATTTACTACTAATGGTTTTACATTGATCTACATAATTCGATTTAATTAAACTGAACATTTATGAAAAAGGTCTGTATGACTGTCTACAGGATTCCTAACAGAATTTTCTGGCAAATTCTGCCAGTTTACTTCTGAGGCAAGAACTACACAAGCATGACAGATTTATTTACTGCAATAAATTCATGTACACAAAAAAAACGCACTAAAGGAAAATCAGTTTCTTAAAGTATTACTATATATCTTTTGGTAAAGGACTAGTGGAATTCTACAAGTTGTAGAAGGTTAAGGTTTTGTTTCTGGTAATAATTTAATATTGTACCAAAAACGAACCTTTCCTAAATACCAATACATGTTTGTGGCTGGCTACTAAACTATTAATAAAAAACAATAACAAGAAACTAAGAGTCATCATCAAGGCAGGAGCTGTATATGTCTGAAAAGGAAAGTATGAGAGCTGACTTTACTTACAGGCTCTGCAGGCACTCCACGTTCACTAGCTTTCATTCTTAATGAGCTTAAAGACAGACCAGGCTCATTTCAGCATCAAAATTGTGTGGCTGCAAAGTTAAAACAAAGCATTTAACATTATCTCCCTCACTGACCAGGGTGTATGAGGTTTTTAAAGCAGAAACAGGCTTGATAGAGCTATTAAAGCATCTTGCTCTTCGTGGGAAACAGCAACACCTGCAAGTTGAAGCTAGCTGCATAAAAACGCGTGGCCCTCCGCACTCCAATGACAGGCTTCCATCCCAGCAGTTGTCTGAAAAAAAAGTCTTTTTAGACGTCCGGTGACTACAGTTTACTTGACATGTGTCCCCGTTGTCTGATGTTGTCTGTCTCTGGCTTCAGGGCATCTCTGTCCAGGCTGTCTGTGTGTAGACTCAGTGCAGCAGCAGCAGCAACACCAGTTTCGCCTTAGCAACCAGAGGGTGGGTCACTACACGCCCCACTGTGACTGACAGCTGCCTCGGCCAATCATGTTCTCCAATTTCACCCGCTGTCTTCACAATTGACCAATCAAACGCATCCTCTCCGTTGTAGAATCTCGTGAGGTGAAGGTTCGCCCAAACATGTGGTAAAATATGGCAGCGCCCTGTCCGTGTGGGTGAAAGGGATACTGAGTAAAGGGTGTCTTAAAGATAGACTTTTGTTCATTTCCTGAAGGATATAAGAAAGGTAAGTGATAAAGAAGTGTGGTATAAATTTGTGCTTTGTACACGCGTTGCAAGCCGCGTCTGTGGCGAAAGTAGACGGTTCTCTGTCGTAGGTCATATGTTGTAATACACACTGTATGAGCAAAGGTATTGGGATGCCTGGCCATTAAACCGACAGGGACTTTGATGGCATTGTGTTTAAATATGTACTTTAATATGGGGGTGTTGGACCCGTCTTTAACAGCCACAACAGCTCCCACTGTTCTTGGAAGGCTTGCACAAGATTCTCCAGTTTTTGTGTCCAATTATTCTGTAGAGCGTTTATGAAGTCAGGCACTGATGTTGGACGAGGTCTGGCTCACAATCTTCGTTCCAGTTCATCCAAGATGTTGGATGGGATTGAGATCTGGGCTCTGTGCGAAAGGTTAAGTTCTTCTACACCGAACTAATTTAACCATGTCTTAATGGACCGTGCTTTGTGCACTGGGGCACACAGTGTGGACTCGTTTCTCTGCATTTAACCTATTCACCAAGTGAAACACCGGGCAGCTCAGGAAGCAGGGGACGGTACCTTGCTCAAGCGTACCTCAGTGGTGCCAATGACCTTCGAACCCCCAACCTTCTGATTGCAGGGGCAACATCCTAATCATTAAGCCACCTGCTGTCCCTACTGTAAGTCGTGTATAGCCTTGTATGTGTAGACTTTCTGTTGTAGGTCATGAAAGATCTTGCAGTTGCTTTTGTCCCAATAAATGTGTATATATGGATGGAAATGCTGAATTACCATGTTATTCTTTCTCTTCCACAGGTAAATACCAGAATGTCGCTGAAAGACACCGGTCAAGGCCAGATAGTGCCCAAAAGAGCCATTATGGAAATGGTGGCCCAAAAATTTGAAAAGTTACCAGACTTTGACAGGTATGAACCAGGAAATGTGTCATTATATTTGACAAGCCGTTGTATCTTATATTAGTCTTTTAGTACTACAAATTGAAAATGTGTGGTGAGTAATGTGGTGTGTAGGGGGGAGACTTTTTAGCAATACCTTTTTTTTTTTTTTTTACTACCAAGAACTCTTGATGCTTTTTAACTAGTAATAGCTGGTAGCCTAGTGGTTAGGGCCTTTTCCCTGCAATCAGAAAGTCGTGAGTTCGATTCCCAAGACTGCTAGGCACCTCTGAGTTACCTGAGCAAGTACCTCAGAGGTGCCTAGCGGTCATACTGCTCCCCAGGCACTGTGCCTGGCTGCTTTAATACATTAACCTGAAACATGCTTATTCAGTTTGAGCAAAACCTGCACTGCCATGCTGATTCATTACATTCTTTGCTAAAAAATATTCTTGCATGCTTCAGTAAAGCTCCAACATAGTTCATGTTAAATTTTGTTAGATTTTCGCATGTCAAATGTCATAATTTTAGTACTACTTTACTTTCATATCTTTCAATCCCAATATCAAAACTTGTAGACTTGCTGGGCTTTCAATAAAACACTCCTTTACAAACTTAGGACAAGTTGCTTTTTCTTCCTACAGAAAACTATTTACATATGGCCCAATCTATTTGGGTGGCAATGCTGGCTTGGCAGGGTTAATTGCAAATAGTTTTTATCGACGTGCACTCAATGTTACTAAAGGATGGATTTCCTCAAGTCTTCCTATGGCCGTTCTGCCTTTCTTGACCACTGTGGCATTATACAATGCTACTGTCAGCAACCCTCTATTAACAGGTAAGACCTTAAGATATTATGACACCTCCGAATCCCTGATGTGGTTCTAACTTTGCTTCTCAATGCAGGAGACCTGAACTGCCCGACTTGTGCTGTGATTAGAGGCGCTTTAGTAGGTGTAGTTGGTGGTGGCGTCTACCCCATTGCGTTGGCATTACCCATCAATGCTGGGCTTGCAGCCAGGTGTGTGGGGTCTCAAACCTCTATACTACAATGCATTTATTGTGCCCCTGCACTATTTAGATGTAGGTCACATATTTATGACTTGTGTTCTCATGGCTCCCTGATTGCCTTTTAGGTACAGCAGCACTCCAATGCCCGAGAAGGGAAACATACTACACTTCTGGAAGAATCTGAGCATGCCTATTGTGCGACGAATGTCTGCCGTACTGCTACTCCAGGCTGTGTTTGGTACTTACTTAAGCACCAAACACTATGAAATTTATCTAAAGATTCTAAAATTACCAAACTCAGACAGTGAGGAACTTCATGACTAAGTCATATTACAGCTTCAGGACTGATTGGTCAATGCTTGGCTTAACAGGTAGTCACAAGAACATCAGATTTGACCGAATTATTCAGTTCCTAATCATCCAGACAAATCACCGTGTGCATGTTTTTCAACATTGTGATCTTCTCTGTGGATTGTTTTTTGATATCACCATACACTATTAAAAGCTAAACATTAAAATGTGTCCTGTTCCCTTGTGCCTAGGAAAGATATATGGATTAAGCGCAGTACTATTTTATCACTAAAATCCCTTTCAGTCTTGAAAACCACCCCAAGTAACTTAGTCCAAGGATGAGCTGAATCTTCATGTGCAGTGCTCCATATTCAAACTATCTTTGCCTTGTGATGCAAGCGTCAATCTGCACTACATACCTTGTTTTCGTGTAACCATCTAGAACAGGAGTTCCCAACCCTTTATAACCCACAGCCCACAGAAACAAACACCAAATGTGACACTTTTTTTTAAAAAAAATGAATGGTATATAGCAGAACTTCAGTCTTAAGTGTATACAAAATAAATGTAAGTAATGTTTCTTATAAATGCAAGTAATTGCTTAAAAATAAAACATCACAACTGCTTAAATGTGGCCATCATTTGATATGTTTTTGTATTTCAGAAGAGCATTTGGTATGTTGGAGTACCACGGTACAATTACTTTAACGTTATGCAATTTGTAACCCTACTGAAATATTTAAGTAATGTGAATTTTCAAGTGAAAATCTTAGGATTTACATTTTTCTGTCTGCAACAATACAATCCACCATATACGACTTAAATCTTGAAACTGACCATCCTTTTTGTAATCTGCTCATTGTGTGATCTGGTGATTTATTTGTTTATTTTTTAATTATAAAGCAGTTTTCATAATTATAAGATGGATTTCTTGTAAACTGCAATCTTGGTTTGGGGGTGGCTAGTTGGCCCACTAACATATTCCTACAGATGAAACTATGGATTCAGTTTGAACAAATACTATCGACATTGTATTTCTGCTATTGGTAATCACTAAAGTAACAAGCCTGACCAAAGTCTGCTGGAAAACATCATAAAAGTATGACCAAGACCAAGTGAGAAACCAGTACATCAGTGAGCAAAATGGGTCTGAACTTTTGGTTATGCAACGTTGAGCCTGGCACATCAGCCCTATGAAGAAAATATTCCTCACACCTAACCCACATGGCATTAAAGAGTGACATTATGGAAGACTGAGAGCTTGTATTTCCTCAAGTTGAAAGATCATATAACCACTCTTTATCCACTTAGAAAAGACGCTTAAGACACTTGGAGAGAAGGAAGAAACTGCTGTTTAAAAAGAGAAAAGAAGAATGGTTAATATGGTAAAGCAATGTACATTACTCAAAGGAGTGGATAACAAAAATATGATTTATTGCCAGGTACGGATAGCCTAAACATTCTTTGGGTTTCAAATACAATTCTCCATTCACAAGGCATTTTACAAAATACCAGACATTTCTTTCCCAAACAAATTTGGTGAAGATAAAGCTGAAGTGGTTACATTATGAAACGTGATTGCTGCAATGTTTAGCAGATACACATAAATGAGGCAAGACATACTAACACTCACCTATAAAATGGTGTAGAGCTACATAACAGCAGTGTAATGAGTACTAGTAAAAGCTTTAACTTACACTCCTTCGTACTACCTTTTTAAATTTAGAAGGCCATGATGCAAGCTGCTGGTCCCGATTCTTCAGCTTTTCCACACAGCAAATCCACTTTAGCATAAAGAAAAATAAGGGGGCTACATGAAAAACATCCTCCATGAAAACGGTGACGTTTCAAAAAGGGCTTCTTTTCAACAAAATATTTGTATAAACTTTTCTGAATTTATCCTTGAGCAATGCCACCAATTCCTACTTTGCCTATAAACACCCTTTGTGAAACATCACCCATTTACAGTTTATTAGGTTCAAGTTTCAATAATCACTTAATGAGCCCTCATTAAACAGACAAGAAATAACTAACAACTTCTGTACAAAAGAGCATGTTCCAAAGTCTTTCTCTCCATTTTTTTTTTTCAAAAGAAGTCTAAGTTCAGAGGGCACTGCAGAACATCTCAGGAGAGAGTGATTTCTGAGCAGTCTTCTAAATCTTGATCCTTACCATGGATTCAGGTAGTCATGATGTTCTGAGACCCGCTCATCCCGCAGGGCAGACCAAGCACCTAGAAGAAAACTGTCAACAAGTTTAGCAGTAACTTGTAATCAAAAGTAGATCTTAAATACATGCCATTCAAGTCCTTATTCAAACAGTTAATTCTCGACATTTGACAATTACTGTTGTAATGTCCCCTCAATGTTCATTACATCATGTATTTAGTGCAGTCTCAGGAAACGCTGATAAAGTAAGATACTTGACCCTACATTTTAAGAGAAGAGCTCGCACTCTCTGCACATTTAGTGCAGAATTCCACAGAGACGTGGTCTTTGTCCACGTGCAGACAAACACCGCCTGCTGCACCTTTGTCCTCCACCTTCACTCTCTTCCTTGGCATGGCATAATCATGGTCATTATCACTGGACTCCTGGAAAAGTGAGGTAGAGAATTTCATGCCGTTCACACCGCTTAATCTGGACAACAGCTGAGCCAACATGCTCTCATTGGCCAACACAGCTCTTAAGTACCTAGTCTCATTCTCCAATTCTTCCACTCTCTTGTTCAGGCTGCTGTTCTCCTGCCTGAGAAGCTGGTTTTCAGATGTCAACGACCCAACGCGCTGCTCTAAGCCATTCATATACTCTTTCTTCTTCATCCGGTTAAGTCTCGCTGCCATTGCATTCTTGTTGATACGACCAGAAAGATCTTGCAATTTCTGTCTCGGCACAGAACGGGGAATGGACACATCAGTAGCCTGATCCTGTCTCTCTTCTGGGCTTTGAACAGGGTGTTGCATTCCGACATCTGGGAACAGAGCAAAGGTGCTGTCGCCTAAAGCCCAGTTGAAATCAGAGTCAAGCAGGTCTTCAAGTCCCCACTCGTTTGAATCACTTTCTGGAGATGCTTGTTCAGTCACTCCACTTTCAGAAGCCTGGTCAAAGGCCTGCAAGGGGCCTGAATGCATGGTGTCCTTGCTATTACTGATGACTCTTGCTCTTTTTCTGGTGATCATGGCAGCTACTGAATGTCTGGTCAGTCTTTGCTCCTCTCTGCAGTAGGATTTAGACAACCTGTATGAAAAGGAAAAAGAGATTTACATTTAAGGACCACTCATTACTTAAAACCACATTATCACAGTACATTACAGAAAAGAAACCTAGATTTTTTAGTGATTCAGGTCAAAGAAATTAAGTTGATAATCACACATTAAGACAGCAACATGTATCTAAAAGGGCTTAGCTAAGAGCGGTTTATGTTTTGAGTACCTAGACAAACTTATGACCTAGACACAATTTGCTCACTGGGCTGCCCACTGCTTCACTTGGTGAATGGGTTAAATACAGAGAAATTCTCACTTTGTTCACACTGTGTGCTGTGCTATGTTCATGTATGCCTAGCTGCCACTTTACTTTTATATTACATCGTTGTTTAGCTTTTAATTTATGCTGCCGTAACAATATATATTCCCCACTTTTGAGACAAAAACAAAGAGTTCTCGTATTATATTAGTGAACAGAGACAACTAGCTGCTTAGCAAACACCAAGTAGCTTTAGCCCGTCAAGGCCGATTAACTACAAAACGCAGATTTAGTACTTTCGGAAATACTACAATTCAGTTCTAAATAAATAAAATAAAGACTAGTGTATATAAGATGCAGTTTAATGCCAACAAAAACATTTAACACTGAGCTAAACTGGATTTAACACTGTTATCCAGTTTAGCTTTCGTAGGCCGCGCGCCAGGCGCCATGATCAGAATGATGCAGCGTTTTTAAACAAATACAAAAAATAAAGTTAACTCATACACACAGCGCGTACTACCCGACACGAATTAGGTCATACTTACAGTCTGCCTGGACCTGGATCTTATAGTATTCAGCATTCAATAAAATAAAATAAAAAGTCGGTCTTTTTAACAGCAGAAGCTCCTCACAACCTGCAGCGACTTCACTAATCCAACGTAGAACGAACGTACAGGCTTCTCGTCTGAAACAGCGCGACAGCTCTCGCGATATTTCAATTGCTTGTCTAGCGACACAACGTGGACAAAAGTTTTGGGACGACCTTCATACTAACAGGGACTTTAATGACATTGCTCTCAAATACACAGACTTATAATATGGAGCCCCCCCCCCCTTTAGCAGCTGCAAGAGTTTCCACGTTTCTTCTTCCACTTTTAACTCTACCAACAATGTCTCAATGGAGCTTGATTTGTGCACAGTCATGCTGGAATAGAAAAGGTTCTATTCCCATAGTGTTGTCCAAAATGTCTTGGTATGCTGAAGCATTAATACCGTACTTCACGGAATGTAAGGGGCCTAGGCCTCAAACCTCGGAAAACAGGTGTGTCCCAATACATTTGTTCATACACAGTGTGTTAATGATCACACAACTACAAATCATATAAAGTGTAAATCAGCAATTAGTTCAACCAATTCTTCTAACATACAACTTATTTTTTTGTCTCTATTTAAACCTTATGTAAGAAACATACCGCCACTATTCCTTCAGTGTTTAAAAATGTTTATTTAATGGAATTACCAACAAACAGTTAACAGCATTTTTTTGAGGGTACTTCAACATTTATTACAATTATTTATTTATTTTTTTAAATTATCCTTTGCACAACACCCTCCTGTGCATTCCCCCTAAATGATTTATTCAGATTACCGAAAATCGAGCCCAGATTTTTACAAACTGCTCCACTTGTTGAAGTCGTTCTTGCCTGTTTTTCTAACATACAGAACCATCATCTACACATTCATTAACACTTCAAACATGATATAAAATACAGAAAATGTATTTATTTTACAAGAATATGACCTATACATGTTTGCAGATCCATTTTTCAGTGTCCATCCAGTGTTACTATTTGACTTTATCCCCAATTAGGCTGTGCTTATCCTCCATATTTAGTCTATTATTACTATCATTTTTAATGCCCATTACTATTTGGACATTGTCCTTGCCATTATCAGCATCCTCAAAGGTACTATGTCTTCCACCCATTCATTTTGTGATTCCATCATTCTCGTCCACAGTGAAGCTTCAGCCGGCGTAGAGTCCATCCAGTCCACCTCAGAACCATAACTTTTTCCTGGAAAATGGCAATAATAAAAGAGTTCCATTAAGGGTCAATCCATATGAAGAACATTCTCAATAAATGTGCTCTTTCCAGTAGTATAAATTATTTTTCGTTAGCCCTTGAGATTTAGTTGTGATGTGATATTGTTTTACAGATTTAATGGCTCAGATGTAATGATCACTATAACAAAAATATCTAAATACCAAAAATGTACTGCAATATAATTAATAAAGGACTCATGTGTATTTAATCTCTTCTCATAGAAGCGATTAAATGCAATTTCGGCCTCCAGTTTTTGTCTCTTGGTTTAACTAGGCATTTTTGTTCTTCAGTAACATAAAGGAAATATGTTTGTATGATGGAAAGGTGTGGGATTTACAAAACCGGAAAACAATCTTTCTTTATAGAATGCATGTCGATGATTATAATTATATAAAGAGTTGTGTTAAATACAATTTTTTGCCGCCATTATAGATTATTTTTTATTTCAGGATGGTTGCAGCCGTGTGGGCCATATTCATATATCACCACCTTTGAGGCCAGTGTGAATTGTTTTCACGGCACTCCTCATTCATTCATTACTCCTCATTCATTAATCACCTCTTATTGCTTTCTGCCAGTGACGCAGTGTCAAAATAGTTTACACACAAGGAGCCAACATTCTCCTAGCTGAGGGGTTATAGTTACTGGGGAAAATGTATTGCATTATATTATTTAGATACAATATGCTCTGTTTCTCTATTTATCTATAACTCTATTTTGCAATGGCCATTAGAGGGGCTGCAGAACAAAACTACAAGATCTTATGTGGAGATCAAGGGTCTAATGTTTTTCCAGAATTTTTCAGCAAGATGCATCTCTATAATCTTCTGTTTGACAGTTCCATAGCATAGCATCAAAAGTTTGAGGGTAATAGCTTATAGGATAAAAACATTTTAAAGCCTCCATCTCACAGAAACTAATGAAAACATTTTTCTTTACAATTAAATCTAACTGTCAATCTGCAGCAAGGTTTGATGGCTGTATGTCCCACCTGTTCCAAGGCCGAGCCTTGTGCCGCCTATGAAGTGATTACTGAGCCGGTCGTGGTCCCACACAGTGAGCTCCACACAGGCCTCTCTCAGGTCCTCTGATCTGAAGCCGTCACACACCATGGTGTGGTTAAACACTGGGTTTGTTGTCCTCTTCACCACTCGAGTCTTCTGTCGACTTTTCCGAGCCGTGTCTGGGAGCACTGTGCTGAAAACCGAAAGGTAAATCTTTACTAAAAAAGACGATCTCTCCCCAAAGAGAAGACACATTTGTGGACAAATAAAAAAAGGCAGTACAAACAACCAGACAACACTTTTTCACAACTTTTTTCTCCCCTTCTCGGATTTACATACCACTTGACAAAAGCATCTATGGTCCCTGGAAGGTTCCTACATTCCTTCACCCATATCTGTACCTCACCAGTCTGGGGTGTCTTTTTACCTACAACCACAAAATCATGATAGCACACTTTGACAAATGTCAAAAGGTTGAAAAGGCCAAAAAAAAAACATTAAACGTGGAGTTGTGCTACAAAGTTATGTTATTTTAAAGGCAGCCTTGATTTTGCACATTTTTGTTGGGCTGAGACACTCACTGAAGCACCGCAATAGTAGCATGGCAAAATATTATAAAACATGGAAATTATTATTGCCATAGCTGGACATTTTTCAAAAAATAGCATAGCTAAGTAAAGATCTAAGATGTATGGATCAATGCTGGTTTTACATCACCCTGCTGCCACTTTCAAAACTTTATGTTGTTAATGCGGCTATTTAAACTAGGTATGTGCAGAAGCATTGAATGCTTTGTAAAAATACAGAATAGATTTATGCTTTAAGTCTGATTTTTGCTGTTGGCAGTCAGCTGTATCCCATGAGAAACATGCACAAGATACTCTTGTAGAATTTGTCATTATCTATTTTGATGCTGTATTGTGTAGCTTTTGGTATAAAACAAGCTAACATAATGCAACAATATAGGTATCTTCTTTAGTAATGACTATGAAGTTTCATACATGCCCCCCAAACACCCATTCACGTAATTCCAACTACATTTATGCTAATAGTTTCTCACCTCAGCATTTGACACTAACAGTAATAGTATTAAGTATTTTAAACACATGTACACAGAATGTATGAGTGAATCTTTATTATATAGTGTAGACGACAAGACATTTGCTGAATTTAAAAATCGGGAAAAGAATATTGGAAAAATTAACTGATCTTTAAAATGTGTTATACCTTTGGACAGGCCACAACATTCTCTATATTGTGTTGTAGAGGTTGTGTGCTTATTTTAAATCAGACAGCTGTATTTAAGAATTGGTTGCAGATTTTACTGTGTAAGAATTGAGTAAATATACATGCTGTGATGTTGAAGAGCTGTAAGTGAGAATCATGATCTCAATATTAAGCCAAAAAATTATTTTTGTCGAATGTGACTGCAATTTGATCAAGAATTGTGCAGCCCTGTTGTGATTCCACTGCATTTGTGTGCACATTAAAGATTGATTACTTACTCTGAGAGGTCTGCTGAAGGAAACGCAAGGCCACGCTCATCTCTCCATTCATTTCTAAGCAGTGGTTAACACGCTTTGGACTTAATTGTGTAGGAACCTAAGAGTAAAATACAAACAAGTACAATTTAAAGTACAATGAAGTAATCTTAAAAATAAAGGTGCCATAAAGGGTTCTTGGGAGTAATGCCACAGCCTTATAATGGATGGTCAATAACAACAATAATAATAATAATAATAATAGATTTTAATAAGTGAGTGAAAGTGACAATCTGGTCATACATGAACACACCACAGCATACAGTGCGAACCCGGACTTTCTGATCACAGCGTGAATGCCTTAACCACTATTTGTATTGCACTTCATATTTTAGCAATCTCAAAGTGCTATAGAGTAAAAGAAAAACAGGAAAATCTATAAAATGCATTAGTATTGAAAAAGATAAGGTTTTAAGTTTCGTTTCAAAACTTCAGTAGATTGTGGGGCTCTCAGGTAGTCAGGGAGAGCGTTCCACAGTCTCGGAGTCATAGATGAGAAAGACCCATCACCCATGCTGCGAAGCTTGGTTCTGAGGACTTGAAGGGTGTTTGTGTTTACAGAACAGAAGGTGCGTGAGGAGGTATGGGGGTTGAGGAGCTCCAGTAGATACAGGGGGGGCATGTCCATGAATGCACTGGTGGGTGAGGAGGGAGACTAAGTGGGACAGGGAGCCAGTAGCGCGTTTTCAGGATAGGGGTGATGTGGTCATGCTTGCGCACCCTCATCAGGATCTTGGCTGCGCTGTTCTGAATATGCTGTAGTCTCTGGATGCTCTTGTCAGGGATTTTGTACATTGTATATATAAATAATCGTTCTAAATTTTGAGTGTACTTATGTTTTCTTCCCTTTTTGTCAGAAAAGGTTCAATAACAATGCAGTTTATGTAGCACACAAGCTTGAATAAAGGAAGGGCATTTTCACAGGTGGAATATGATCCCAGATCACAATACCATAAAAGATGCTTTAGAAATGCAGTCCTTCATAATTAGATGTTTAAATGAATCCTTACCCTTCCTTTCAGTGAACAGTTCATCATTTGTGTGTTGTTAATGTCCCACTCAGACAAATCCACGTCCACCTCCCCAAGAAAACTGTTCCGTCCGAATGTGTCATTATGCCACACTGTGAGGTTTAAAGTGTGCGCTTTGAGGCTCTCCAAGGGTATTTTAAACTGCATGAAATGAATGTTTGATTTCACAGTATTAATACAGAGGTCACCAAAGTGAAAAAGATTTAAGCTGCTGCTGCAGCTGTTAAATACAGTTCATACCCGTAAGATTTCATTGTAGGTCGGATTCAGAGTCTTTTTCTTCACTGATGTTTTCTTCTTACCCAGCTTTGCTTTGTCTGGTAACAGGTAACATTTAACATACCTGAACCACAGGAATAAAAGTATGAATCGTTAGATTAGTATATCTGGACCACACAAGCAAGCATATCAGTATCCCATCCTTGTTCAATCTACGTTCCTCAGGTCACGGACTCTGACACAGTATTAAATCCTCAAATATAATCTATTACCTTGTCTACATGAGATTACTGATTCCTTCTCATCATGACTTTGGAAAATTACTTTTAAAATACTGCCACTGGGTAATAAAGGGTAACCTCACAGGAGTACTGCAGGATTGTGGTGAATGATTACATCAAAACATGAATGAGTGTTTGAAGGATCCCCTGCAAATACAGACATAGTGAGAATAATCCCGAAGCCACAGTGCTTCAGCTGGCTCCCTGCCAGAGAAGTCAGAGAAGCTCAAATAGAAGCTCAAATGTGTCAAAATACCTAATTATTCAGGCCTCTGTAATATTAACAACCTGCTATTATAATATAAATACAGAATCTGGTTTTGCAACCCCCACTGAAACACTCACGGGTCAGAACGGTTCCTCTTGGGCTCCGCCACTGCCAGGTCTTTGCACTGGACTATAAAGATGTGGAACTCTCCCAGCTTTTGCACATAGTTAATGGCAAAATGGATGGTCCCTTTAACCTCCACATTGCCAAAGTCAGTGCCATAAATGCTCGTCACGCTGCCACTGACCTTTCAAATCCAACACAAGCAGCTGTTTTATTCACTGAGACAATCACAAAGCAGCACAGTTGTGAATCAAGGCCAAATCAAATGTATTATAACATGCATAATACAATTAGACAGCAGAATTAATTAGCTTATTGCACATGTTAGCAATGGTGGGCACATACAGAAGACATGGAGGCGAGGTCAGAGGAGGCGCTAATGTTAGTAATTGTGCTGCTTTTCCTCTGTCTTTCAGAGTAGAAACTGTTCACGGAAGCACGGTCACTTTCTTGGCCATTTCTCTATAAGACAAAGGAGCATGGACCTAAGCAACAAACAGGTAAAACACAACTGCATGCACATTCTGGCAGTGATATTGCCATGCAATTCCTGGATGAACGTGAAAGAGCAACATAATGTGTTTTGGTGTTACAGACATTTAAGCATCTTCATTAAACATGTAAGTATGACATCATTAAACATATGTATTAATAGACTGCACACCTGCATTCTATTATTATCACATATAACTTTGTATGGAAAACAGTGATTCAAAAAGTTAAGCATTTATCAAGCATTTATCAAGCCCCCATACATTCATTTTTTCAGTTTTCAAACACCATTTGAAAACCACTCTCTATAATAAGCTATAAAAAGGTTTAAAAAATGACCAGGAATACAATCATGCTAATTAAGCGTAATTAAAATATTTTCCTTGTACTACATAGGTTTAATTTCAGACTAAGAAAGTTTGTTACAACAGTCACAATATGTGGAGAAGAACTAAGTTCTATGAAATTTAACACTGTAAAAGATGCATCTCTTTAACTCTGGGTAACACATTTTTATGAAAGGTCTGTTTCATTGCAATTATTGTTTCTTAATCAAGTTTTGCTGATTCAGAAAATATATTTTCATTATGACGTTGTAATACTACTTTTATTTTCATATTAGTCTCACTGATGCATGTGTCTCATGCTCGATGTGTTGGTAATCCTGGCAACCCTCTTATTTGCACGTACAACAAACAACATACTAATGTGCAAAAGTTATAAGTATAACATGTTTTAGTATAACACAGTTTTTTTCTAAAAATGAACCCTTGAAGCTACATGAAAATAAACGTTACCACTGAAATCAGCATGCCAACATTGTATAAGAAACATTAAAACATTTAATGAAAATTTCTTTTGTTGCCTTCTGTTTGTTTGTTCCATAGCATAGCATCAATATGTTGCATCTCTTTCACAACAGAATGCACCAGACAGGTGATTTTTACCTGCGGCTGTATGAATGCAGGCACAGACACACTCAGCAACTTCATCTGCTCTGGGTCTGAGATAGAGGACATGGAGATGTGTGGGGCTGCAGACACTGGTCAGGGAACAGCAGACACAGTGAACAGAATGATGACAGATTTATGAAGTACAGTTTTTAACGATCTTAGCATAAGCAGACCAGTCTGTGTTAGGTTCTAGCTTTCAGGCCTATGACTATGATACATTACTGAAATGCAGAAGCTGACTATTACTCCAAGAGGATTAGTAAATACAGATGATGTCCAGTTCTACTATCAGCAAAGTTGCAGCTCCAGACACTTTAGGTCCCAAAGTGTCAAGATTTGAGAATGCTCTAAAAGGAGAAACAGACATCACGAGAGAAACCGAATAAAAACGAACAAGAACAAGAGCTAGATATTTACCATCTTCCACACTCAGCATTATGTCACTCTTTGCTTCAGTTTTCCATCTTTCCTCTGTTTGATTTTGGTTGACAGAGTTAAAAAAAGGAGTAACATTAAATTGACTACAGCATAAAAATCTGATAATACAGTTTTAAAAACAGAGGCAAGGCTCTGAACAGCAAAACAGTACATATATTGACTAGTTAAATTAGATATAGTCAATAAATCTACTACTTGTAAGTATGGGATTGCTGTAAGATTATAAGGTAACAACCATTTACAAATGATCAGTTATTTAAATGACAAATTAATGTAAAATACAGCTCGGGTTGCTAAAAGAAAGTTATCTGACATCACATTTAAATGCATGAAACAAAATCAGGGCAAATCCCAGGGCATCAAGGTACTCACGTGAAGACGCAGTGGCCAGGTTCTCTAAGCTTTTGGAGACAGACATGGGTCTGATATTCACTTGCGCCACAGCTTTTTTTACAGGGCTGGGCTCTGCACTGGCACCTATTAAAATGTAACTCAAATTATTCTCTGAACCCTGCATTAGTTAAGTTCAAATCACCTGCAGAATTGATTAACTCAAAAAATCTACCCTAGAAATTAAAAAGAGATCGCTATTGTAAGTATTGGTTGAATTCTGGGAAACTGATTCATAGGTTATATTGTAAGTAAATGGTTTACAAAACAATCAAGTTAAGTTAACTGTTATTTTACTACAACTGAAACGTGCCAAATACTGAAAAGTTCATTTAACTTGATTGTTTTATATTGTTCATTTTACTTTACTGCCAAACACTGATATTAAATTAAATCCATGTATTACAATTCCACTTAGTTATTGACTCTCCTGGTCATGGCAATGTACTGAATGTGTGGGGGAGTCAAATACCTTCATTTAGAAAACAAATCTATTATTTTCTTGTTTAGTTGATTTCTTCACACAGACAAAGTTAGAGAGACACTGGTAATGTAGAAGCAAGGTTTTGCAAATGTGTAAATTAAAGATGAATAATGAAAATACCTGAAGGAACAAATCTGCTTTTACCGTAGCTGTGACAAATGTAAGAGCATTCTGGCGATACGATCAGGTCTACAATGTTTAAGGCAAATCAACAGCCCTGCGCAAAGGAGTCCAAATCTCACAAAATCCTGAATTCAAAAATGTAGTAAACCCTGCTTCTACTAAAATCAGGAGGTTGTTAGAACACACAGGTTAATCAACTCTGTTCTAATGAATCGAGACTGGACCAAGTAAAGAAAAGCTCACAGGCTGAACTTGTCCAAGACTGAGACCAGGCTTCAGGTGAGCCGCTCCTGGAGGAGTCAAAGGTGAAATCCTCCGACTCAGGCTGGGAGCACAGAGAGAGAGAGCTCTTGTTGCTCACCCTGCCCTGCGACACCTGTTCAGAACCTTCACCCACCTCTATCCACTCCTGCCTGCCCTTCTGATCAGAGCAGTCAGATTTATCAGTGGACTTAGGCAGGCCCAGGTAATGCTGATAACTCAGGGGAATGTAAGACCTAGCTAGATGGATATTTGGCTGTAAGTCCCCCAAACGTTTACGCATTATTGGTCCTCCATCTGTACCTTCATCAGATTTCCTTTTGTGGTGCTCAGGAGTGGCAGTCTTGGTTGATGCTTGACCTTGAGATTTAGGTGAGGAGTGGACTGGACCGATCTGTCTTCCATCTGTGATGATTTCAGAAGACTGGAAACTCTCAAAAGACGACGGAAACTGTTGGGGCAGAATCCCTAGATGCTGCTCAGGATGTTCCTTTTCATCACTGATAAGATTTGATGTGTCTGTGTGTGACTGTCCAGCTGGACATACAGTTCTGCTTTGGAATATGTCTTCTACACATTCTGTTGCTCGTCCTTCAGTTGGGTCTATATTTATAGTAAAGGCTCTCAGCGGGGACCCAGTCTTTTTAGACTCTCTGGCTGGATATGAATCTCTTGGTGGCACTTTAGGCTGGTGTCTTGGGCTGGGTGTTTTGGACTGAGCTGGGACATTCATTAGATCGCCATCTGCTGGCTGGTGGTTACAATCCAGAATACCCGAGCTGTGGAATGGTGCTGGACTTAGCTTCTTGCCTTTATGCTGGGGACTGTGAGACATTGTGTCTATGTCATCTTGAGGAATTTTAACAAGGACTTTGCTGGGACTTTGCTTCCGCTGACTCTTTTCTATCTTTTCCTTCAATGAGAGTATGATCATTCCAGCCTCTCTGGTCAGAGAGGACTTCCTCCTCTCAGGGACTACCACTGGACTTGGGGTGGTAGAACTCACATCCAGGGGAGACACGCCGACATCTGTGGAGGATGTTGCATTTGGTTCACTCTCAGGAGTGCTGATAATTATCTTAGGGCCACTCTTTTCCTTCTCCCAGAAGGACTTGATTTTGCTAATTGTGGCAGGCTCTGTATCCTGTGGAGTGAGGGTCTTTTCATCTAATGTGTATGCCCCAGTATCCTCTTTCTGTTCCTTTTGTTTTACTGGTGAGCTTTGTGACTCCTCAGATTTGCTTTCAGTTTTAGGTCTGTGCTCCGTCGGCCTCTGGTCAGTTTCAAAAGCTGCTGATTTCTCACTGCAAGATGGTGTAGCAGATGAATCAGCATCATGTCCGATATGTTTAGGTGATTCCAGAGAACCCTCATATGTGCAGGACACACCCTCTGGATAGTCATTGTTCTCAAAAAATGTTATTGCTTTTGACGGGCTAACGTTAACACTGAGCAGTTCTTGGCCTTCACTCAACTGCGGCATCTCACTTTGATTTATATCTGCACTTTTTTTGATGCTCAGGATTTTTGGTCCTTTGTTTCCACGCTCCCAGAACGATTTCAGGCTTGCAAGGCGACTTGGCGATTTTTCACCTTGGTCTTGGTCACCTTGATTTGTTTTGGTGTCATCATCATCATCATCTACACTGTCTAAAGTAGCATCTCCTGTCTTAGGAATCATACTTGCCTCACGTTGCTCTGTAGCAACATTCAGGTTAGAAGGATTCTGCTCATCTAAAATGCCCTCACCCTCGCAAACTGTGGACATGTGATGTGCTTGGCTTTCTGAAAATAAGTTGTCTTTTTCATCATCTGGGTGGCACACCACATCTTTAGCTGGCACATTTTCAGTACTTTCTACTTTTGCCTCTGTCCTTGAAAACAGTGCAAGCAGCCCCTTCCTGGGTTTCGGTAATGGCTTTGCCTTAATCTCTTCTTGCATAGATGTACTTTCTGCATCTAGAGGGATGCAGGGGCTCTCAGGGACCTCTTTGCTCTCCTCCACTGGAGAACCAGTGCTTTCCTTCACCTTGTTGCTGTCTTTGGAAACCCTTCCGACCCACTGAAGCACTTTAGCAATGGAGTTGCCCTCCTCCTCAGTTAGCGTATGGGCCTGGCCCTCTGGGCTAAGGTGAATGGCCTTACCTTGCTCCATGAGAGAGGCAGGGGGCTCAGACACCTGCGAGGAAGGAGGCCCAGCATGATCTTGACTGTCTGCAGAACACACACACACACACACACACACACACACACACACTCAAACAAGTCAGAAAGAAAAAAGTATGCTATGCTAAGTGCTACTCCAGGATCAGGATTTGCACTGTTTAGACCAGGGGTGTCCAATCCTAGGGATCTACAACCTGGACATCTCAGGATTAACACACCTAGATGATACTAAGACATCACTGAAGGACTTAATTATTTACATCAAGAAGCCTTGGTCATAAACTCAGCTAGATGATCCAAAACCAGGATTGGACACCACTGGTTTAGACCAAGAGTCATTATAGGCATATAATGATATAAGAATAATTTAAAGCATAAATTATTCTGGATAAACACAATCTTTACATTGTTGCATCAGGGATTGAGTAACTGAATAATGTAAGCAAAAACGGATACATTTGTAAATGTTGTAGAACCCTGAAATAGATACTGGTAGTACCAATTCACCAATCACCATTTGTAAGCATTGCCTTCATACATACATGAGCAGTGCCATGCATGTATGTGTGTTACATGCACAGGTAAGCAGTTAGTATGGATTTCGGAAGAATAGTTGTTGTTAAACCACTTAAACTGTTAGATAAATGAAAAACAGAAAAAACGTAAAAACAGAAAATAATTTCGTTTTGTTGCGCATATTTGATTTTTTTTTGGTTTTGTATTTGTAATTACTATGTAATTTTGATTGTTAAGTTGATTGGTTTATTGATCCAGAGACTGATTTATCTTGACGTTCTAAAGTCTTACCAAAGGGTGTCTGGATGTTGCTTGTCTTTTGTTCATTGCAGTCATTCCAGTTTTCAGGACCATGGAACTCACCTATTTTCTCATTGCACAAAGTGATGAGCTCAGGATAGGATGAGTCAGTCTCATTTGTTATTGGAGAAGACTGGGAACCGATCAGTGGCTCTGAGTCAGTGTCCCCTATGTCTTTCTCTTTGTACGCATAGTGGCTCAGCGGCAGATCACTTGCATTTGTGGATTCAATTGTGTTTGGCCCCCCCTCCTGATCAGAGGAAGGACTGCAGTCCTGGTCCAGCAGGTCATGCTCTCCATGTTCTTGGTCATCCGGACCCTCTAGAAACCCCGTGCCTCTGGCCAGGATGACAGGGGAGAAGCGTACCTGCTTTCTATCAAGACACCCAGAAGAGCACCATTCTGAGCTGGGGGACAGAGGGGGGCTATGGGAGCGATCAGAGCTTTCTGGGCTAAGTGGAAAATTGCGCTGGCTGCTGAAGCTGTTTTGAAGCGAAACTGAGTCAGTGAAGCTACAGCTGGAGCCGCTGTGCTTCAGAATGCTTCGTGGGGTCGGGGACATGTCCTGTCCAGTGACAGGGTCACTGTTGGTGTCCAGCACACCATGAGAGGAACAGAGCAGTGGTTTCTTTTTTGCCTGTGGTCTGGGGGAGTCTGTGTTTTGGTTAATATTAGAGGGTATAGGGCTTTCAGTTGATGGCAGTAACTCTGGAAAAAAAAATTGGAAACAACAAAGGGTGGATAACAAAGCAAGACAAACGGAAAATAAATTAAAAAGCACATGGCAATCAGAAATGAATTCAAAGTGTGACTGAATTCATACGGATAACTGCACAACCAAATGAAAAAAAGACAATAATGACAAAAACAATGAGGCGTAACGTTTTAGCGGACTGGTTAACATCTGCAGCATTCTGAATACTATCCTTCAACAAGATTAAAGAAATACACTAGTAATTTATAACCTATTCTCGGTCTTCCACATCTGTTGTGTGCAGTCAGTTACTATGGACCATAGTAACACCTTCCCACTAGCCTCTATGTAAAGTAAAATTCTGGGTACAGGGAAATTTACATTAATCAAATGACTGTATATTACAGATACAAAATACAGACTAGCGGGAAAAGCGCTAGGGCATTCTTTTGGACTGTAAAAAGAACATTTAGCTAATAGTCCCTCAGTAAGCACCCACATTACTTTTCAGACTTTTCTCAAAAAAAAAAGAATATTGTTTTTATATTGATACCAGCCCTGGGAAACTTTGGCCTGATATTATCAGCTAAACATTCCTATGCTGTGTAGCCTGGTCATGCATGGCAGCTTAGAGCTCTAGTGCAGGACTACATGTCTCTCTACATAATCCCTTCTCTACTTGGCAACTTTCACTGGCCCCCTAATCTCAAAAACATCAACAGGGACAACCTCTCTGGAGCATTTCACTCACACATTTCAGGCAATCCGATTTCTTTCTCACACTTGCAAATAAGCTATTTCTAGGAATCACTATTTTAGACCAATTAAACTTTTACTGCAAGATTCTTTCTCCATTTTTGGTTATGAGTTACGTTTGCATGGCACAGTAGAAACTCATCATGCATAGCGTAAAAGAGCATGCTTGAGTTAAAAAGCCAACATCAAAAGCTCAAGCAGGAATCACACGCTGCACTGAATGGGGATCAGTCAATCAGACTTACTGCGTGTGCAAGGAAAACGCCTGATCTTCACGTCGTTCACTCCAGTAAACACACAACACATTCATTATGTACAGGATAGTATGTACATGTTTTGGTTTTGGCTCACAGTGAACTATATAACCACGTCTAACAATGCTCTAATGAATATATAACAAAGTTATTCAAGGATATAATTATCAGAATGAACATAATTATACATAACGAGGTCATTATTTTGGTCCTGTGACTTTAAAAATATAATCATTTGAAAACATCATGGTCACCATATCAAAAAGATCATCTGTTCGAAGATGGACTCCCTCTATAGCATTATTCAAGATGGATTAATTTTACTAGAGGAAGTTTTGTTATTCAACTCATATGAGTTAAAAAAATTTCATTTTAACCAAGTTAACACAGATAAGTTTAGGCCAGCATTACATCACAGGCAGAACACTCCATAACAACTCTGTACATCGTGGCACATGGCCATGTCTATTATCAGGTTTTTTATGGGGTCTATTTAAACAAGATTACTGTAACTAAGGGAGTCTCATGCAATTGGAGAGTAATTCACTTTAGAATGATTACTGTCAGGCTTGTAAAGCATTGGGGATTTAACATGCTTATCACCAATAGTACATCCCCAACTAAAATGAATCCAACCTTATGATGGTGTCTGCTAAAGTAAACCTATGATAAACAAAGTCTGAATCCTATGAGTGATCAGTGAGTGATTCTCACCCTCAGCAGGTGTCTGTGTTGATTTGGCAGATGCTACAGGTGGCTCTACCGCTGGCTTTTGTTGCTGTTTGGCAGGAACTAGGTTTGTGTCCGCAGGTGTCTGTCGCACCTTTGCAGCTGCTAGGTGTGTCTCCCCTGATGCACTGGTTGGGCTTTCAGTCTTCTTTGAAGACTCCACACCCAAGGACTTACTGTTAAAGGGATTCTGTCTAGGCTGGGAAAATAGTCAACTTCATTAATGATAAACCTGAAGAAAATGAAAGAAATAAGTAATGAACTGAAAAGAAACCTAAATACGGTTAAGGTACCTTAATTGGAGTCTGTGTAGCAGATGTGCCTTGCTGACTTTCTGCCAAATTATACTGATCCTCCCTGCTGAAAGATGAAGGTTTAAAGAGAAGTGATTTGATTTCCTAGCAGTTTGATACATAGTAGGTGCTTCAAAAACGTTTTGGAGCCATAACATAAAATACTTTTGGCTCTCTACAAAACAGGTTCAAAATTGAACAATTTCCGATAGACTAATATTAAACAAGTACTATTTTTATTACTGTATTTATAATAAGGGAAAAAAAACAATACTGTTAAGAATAATCATGAATGTGCTCAAGGTACTCAAAAACAAAGCATTAGATTGTCATAGGATTGGAATTTGTATCTCGTAACTCTTATGAGATTTTATGGTTTATTAACACCAAGAGAGACAATAGCATGTAAGACTATAATAAGAGCATATCAGGCACTAGCAGTGTCTTTTCTACTCCCTTCTTTAGTCAACCCCTGATCCTTTTATTAATTTTACTCTCTTTTCCTGTCCACTACATTCTTGCTTTTCCTCTTTTCTATTGTCCCTTCCTTTCATTTCCTCTCTATCTGTCTGCAGCTTTGAGCACCCACCCAAAGCATGGGAAGGAGCTGCACTGCCCCAGCTGGACCCTGGAGCACAGATGATCCGCAGCACCCAGTCAGCTCCCCACTGTGGTCCTCATACACATTTCCAAGCACCAAGAAAGCTAAAGTAGATTAAATTCTTTCTATGTCACATGCCACGCATGAACCGAAAGATAAAGTTTCTGCGTGCATTAGGAGCTCTTATGCTATGCACTAAAAAAAGATGCAAGAAAAAGTCCGTTAGAAAGTCTTTTTTCTTTAACAAGAATCAAGTGACTTTGGCTCATGAACAAGACAAAGCATATTTCAAGTGTTATGGGGTTTCCTGGTAACATGCCAACATCTCTAGGTCCATTAATGAACGGATGTTGTGTTTCTCTGAGTAAAAGGGTGAGGTGCCGAATGAGTCTCTAGAATAAACAGAGTGGCATTTTCGAAATCGCAAAGAAGAATCAGAAACCGTTTTGTTTTAATGTCAGTGTGTCCATAAAGAAGCATTTACCATGTAGCTTGTGACGGGAATTCTTCGAGAATTCCAGATAGTTCAGGCGGGATAAAAACGTCCTTCCTCTCACTGTTTAGAGAGCTGGGTTTCTTCTGCCAGAATTCAGAGAACTCCACTGAAACACACACACACACACACACACACACACACACACACACAGCTTATGTGAAAAACACATAAGCTAAACAGAGCTGGGTTCATCCAAACAAATGTCTCATCAGGAGCCAAATGAAGTGCCAGTCTATACATAAACATTTCAGCAGAGCCAGAAAATGAAAACACGCTCAGTGGTATCCCTCAGTTTGTGTCTCCTACGCTTCTCTCAGATTGAAGACCATTTGAACAGTGAGCCTGCTTCAGCACACAGCCAAGCTTTTCTTTTTCAGCCAAGGCATAGCTGAAATTAATTAAACCTTAACACTTCTTTGTTAACATTCCTCAAGACTTCTCTAAGGCAATATTCTCTATAGGTGAACATTTAGAACAGTATACAACTTATGTAGTGGTACAAGATATAAAGTTCACCAGTTGTGTGCCAACAATAGACAATAAGAGTAATAGACAAACTTTGCCTTCCTTGTGTGTAAATACAATACTGCTACTTTAAATGAATCCTCTTAAATGAGCAAAACTACTCTCAGAAATAATACATGCTGTTAGTATATTCTTGGTAGACGGTATGGGCTGACATGAGTTATTAATCTTTGTTGTTTGAGGGAAATCTGGCATCTCAAAAGTGTTAACTTTATAAGAGAAAAAAATAACAAAACAGTAGTACAATTTGTCACTACAACCAATGGGCTTAAATGACTTTAAATTAAATTTACTTTGATTTTAAACCACATCTATTGGTCTATTCATCATATGTCAGCACAATATAAAGGTGAGCTGACATTTTCAAATAGTTTAAAATAATGAAACAATAAAACAGGAGCTACAAGGTTTTCCTATGAGAGTAAAGATGCTGTCATAAGGAAAATAAAAAGTCGAAATTCCATTCAAGATTTCCTTCGATGTTAATGTACACCCACACAATTTATCTAGAAGAGTGATTGTTTTCACCCTACAAGGTCCTATTAAGGTTTCAGAAGTACTGGGGTAAATGCTTGAAATCATATTTATGAAAAGATGGATGTTGAGGCAGCATGTGATTATATGATGGCCAGGTTCCCAGAGCTAACCAGCCGGCTGTAATGAGAGAATTGGCCAGTCACACTCTGTCTGCACACTCACGTATGGTCACAGGTTTTCTGTGCCTCATTGAGGCTCTAATGATGTCGGAGCCATGGATCTTGTCTCTGTGTCTGTTTGACTTGGTCTCGTAAAACCACTCCCCAGTCAGATACTTCAGCTTGACCCTGTCTTGCTCCGTCTTCTGCAGCTTCCTGGGTGGAGGGACGTAAGAGACATGTTTCAACCGATTCACAGACACTTTATCACAGTTTTGGTATTTTTCCACGGAGTGGGTAATGATGACACATTTACCTCCCTTGCACTCTTTAAAACAAAGGTGCCAAAAGGTTAAAGGAGTAGTTTCTATGGAGTGATGCCACAGATGAAATACTTTAGTTTCCCTAAATAACCATTCTTCTAAAAAGTTATTATTTAAAAAAAAGGTTTGATGTAGAACATTTCAAAGCGTTCCATTCATGCCCCAGAACAACCAGTCCATACATGGAAATGAAGCCAGTTCAAGCAGTTCTGAACTGTTTTTTTTGATACCACAAAATTTATTCACATATTCACATATTTACATATTTAAATATGTCCATTTATATAAAAATTAGAAGAGGTTCTTATAAGGGGGGAATAATCAAGGTATGTTTACATATATCAGCCTTATGGGAACATTAACAAAACTGTGTTTAATTTTAAGGGATCAAGGGAAGCTGTTAATTTTCATGTAAAAAGTTTTTGGTACAAATATTATAAGCGCCCCTCACATAAATACAAAATACAAAAAAGTAGGAAATTGGCATTTTAATACAGCAAAACCTGTCTAAGACAAAAGATGACTTTGAGACAGATGTTACTCATGGAGGTTGAAAAATATTAATGTAAAAATTTATTACAAAACTGAAAATCCAAAAAATACAAGAAAAAACTAAGATGCCTAAGTTTTAAAAACCTTCACATGATGTCAAGACTTTATAAAATCAAATGTTTTTCTCTTGAACCACATTTCCAAAAGTCTTTAAGGAGTATTTATATTTGATTGCATCACAAAAAACAGTGCAAGTGAAAAATGGATCATTTAAACCACACAACAATAGTTTTGGTCATATTTTGTAGCATTAAGTATATCAAATTAAAATACTTCAAGAAAAAAAATCCTGTTCCAGACAATTTGTTTTCTTCAAGATTAATTTGGTTTAAAAATTGATCCAATCATTTGTTAGTGTTATTGTTTTTATACAGCCTTTTGTTATGTGATTTGACACCAATTTACATTTTTAAAAAATGTATCTAGCTAATTAATAATTCAATTACATTTTACTCAAAAACAACAAGGGTGTAACAAAAAAAATGAAAGTCCAAAACATTATTAATTGGTTCTACAACCCCCTGCTCTTTTCATGGTATTCTCATTTTTGATATGGTCATTTTGTCCCACAGGTCATTGTGGAAAATGCAGCCATTTAGAACTTGATTCCAAGAGATTATCCTCTAACTTAATAAGGCGATTTTACAGTGACATCCGTGTGGAGAAATTCCAGACATTCTTTAACGTGCAAAACAATTATCAAAGACTCAACTTGAGAACATTTAAACAAGCACACCTAAGAGGAGGAGAGAGTGAGAACGAATGAGAAAATCAATGCCTCAGAGGTAAACAACACCATCCATGCACGAAAAATGAGGAAGTATAGTTATCTAAATTACACACACACACAGTTTTATTTGGGGCAGTGGTTTCTGAGACAAATCTGTTAAGGGACATTTTGTTTATGAACCCATTTAAATCATCTTAAATGACCATGAGACCCTCAGGAACTATCTCTGAATTTTCACAAACAATTAGAATTAATTAGACAATTGATTAAATTACTAAGATAAATAACTTATGTCCCAATTAGGAATTTCCCTGAGCCATGTACTTGGGAACATTAAAAATACATATTCTTGCAGTTGAAAGGAGTACATTATCTGTCTTGCAGAATCTTGCTTTGTTTTCAGTTGTGTCCGCAATAAAACTACTGCTGTAAACAGTTATGTTTGCTATCTGGGCTGTAACAATTTTATAATCAACTTTGGGAAAAAAGCCCCTCCTGATCGCCCATCCTACTATACGCTGACAGAGAACATGACAAAAGGCTGTACACCAAACAAAAATAACAAAGGAATTCCTCAACTTCTAATTTTAATAATACAATATCTCTTATTCTATTCACTTCTATCCGTGTATCCCCGGATAATTCATAATTGCAACTTCTATGGGTTAAAGACTAGAATTATGCTTAATTATGTTCATATTTTTTTAATTAATGTTAAAAAGAGCCAAATGAATAATAAAAATGTGTTTTACTCACTTGATTCGTTGCTCTTCTGCTTTTTTCAGATCAGTGTCTCTCTTTAGCACCGCCAGGATCATCTCCTGCTCCTCCTCCGTCAGGTAGCTCAGGTCAATCATGCTGACGTTTGAGTTTCAGGCCCAGGTCGCAGTTCAGATGGACAGTCAGTGCCGGACAGTCCGTGGCGGTTCTAGAGGCAGGCTGATGTTGTCCAGCACGCTGCTCTGGGATCAGTATCTGGACGCTGATGGCGATCAGTTCTCTTCAGTCCAGGCCAGCTTCAGATGCATCACAATAGCTCAGGAAGAACATAAGAGCTGGCACCGAATCTGTTTGTGCTGCCCATGTGTGTCTGGATGATGTGGAAAAAATCACGAGGGCCGTTCACCAGCTACGAAACAAGACACACAATAAAGGCTAATGCAGCAAACATTCCAGCAGCCATGACTGATTGATTGTACTGTACGCACTATAGGCTATTTCCAGCTTTTCTCACTATCACATGAATGAAATTGAAAGCAATGGCCTTTGGAAAGAGTCAGCATCAATCAATTGTGATAACTTGATGCCCATTTACAATAACATGCCATTTCCATCCCTATCAGCCGCCCAGTGGACACTTGTCCGAACGCTCTCATGTCAGACCAGATGGAGCATGTGATGGGCTATTGTCAGCTGACTATCAGAGGATGAAGTCTTGGCAGCTTCTGAACCATCACAGCCGAGACCACTCTGAAAGAAACCTTTTATTCGGAAATCTAATTAAGCCTAACTTCATTTGAACAGACTTCAAATTTGTGTCATGGTTGAAATGTGAATATCGGTAAGCCTTTCAATGTCCAAAAGACACAAGAAAGAAGAATTCCAATAAGCCAAAGAAGCCTCATAAAATAAACAAGGCCTGAAGGACCCACATCATAGAGATTCATTTCCTCTCTCTTTTTAGAAAGAGCTTGATGTGGCGAGTAAGCAGCCAAGTTCATAATTACATTATGAAAAGTTAAAAACATCATGAAATGACTGAGCATCCCACGCTTTATTCTATGTTAGTGCAAACAGAGCTCCTCCAAAGCTCTTGTGCAAGTGGGATTATTCATGAAAAAGTATTTTCTTAATATTTAAATACATAATTCAAAGACTCAAATAGCAAAAGTAGTCCAAATTCCCACCTGGTGGCCTAGTGGTTACGGAGTTGCCCCTACAAGCTGAAGGTTGTGGGTTCGAATCCTAGGGCTACTAGTGGCACAACTGAGGTACACTTGAGTAAGGTACCGTCCATACACACTGCTCCAAGGGGGCTGTGTTCTTGACAGCCCACTGAATGGGTTAAATGCAGAGAAACACTTTACTACCAGCAATTGGTATTGAAAGTCCTGGGATTCAAACCCACAACCTTCTAATCGCAGGGTCTTTTTAATAGCAAATAACTGTGTGATTCATGTTTTAACCATTCATAAAGTCATATGTTCATTAAACAAAAGGCTGAAAAAAATATGTCTAGTTAATTATTTTAAGAATGTAAGAATATGAACCATTTTCCTGTATCTAAATTTATTTGTGACCCTTTCTGCCATACAGATCGCCAAAACTGAGACAGGCACTGGGAATTAAATTGGCGACTGACGCCTGCCTAACAGATAAATTAGATCAATTAATTAAATGAGATAAATTAAGCAAAATTTGACTTACATGATTTATTGCCGCTTGGTTAAATCATCTGCTCTACACACCAAAATCAATTTACAGCAGTGTTTGTGTGTGTAGCAGATTAAACTGACTGGTACAGTAATGCATTCCTACCCTGAAGGAAATGCGCACATAATCACTGCCCCTCTGCTAATAACGTTTTTCCTGTGACAATTCCCTGACTGGCTAACTTCTGTAATGCAGCAGAAACAGCCGTAACGCCAAAGAAACACTTTCATCTTCTTACCACCAAGTTTCACTGGAAAGACAACAGTTTATCATGCTCAGTTTAGATTAGTCCATTTTAAAGAGTTCAGGGTTTGGATGAGCTTTTGATCAGGGTTTTGGATGAGACTATGTGAGCTACATCATAAGAGAAAATATGACATGAATTGTTTTTATAGGTTAGAACAATATAGGGATGTATCGTGCTATCAGATAAAAATATATTTTCAAAATAATGAATAATATTGTCTGTATAAACTGGACTGTAATTCATGCATGCATGTTTTCTTTGGTAAGCACTGTCTTAGATATAAGAGAGCAAATACAGTACTAATTAAATTTTTAAAAAGTAATAAAAATACAGGGGCTTAAGAAGAACAAAACGAAAACACTCAAAAAGCTCCACTGGACTGCAGCTGCGTCAAACGGCAGCAGCCAATTAGCAGCAAGGAGAAATAAAAAGCGTACTTGAATTGGCTACTTTCAAACCTCTCGCCTCTGAGAACAGCAGTATTCCAATATTCCAAGACGCGTTTTTTTGTTTTCTCAACAGTACCAAAAATGTAGTTATTTTTTATATGAAAATGTAGTTGAATTTATATTAATATTTATCTTACAAAATTACTAAATTATATCTTTCTTAATAATTTATTACTAAAATGCAAGGAAGGTAAGATATCGCAATGAAAAAAGCTGTGCCACCTGGGCCTTGTTTATGTTTGGGCGCGTTGCTTAGCAACTCAGCATGAGGACGAGGGCACGTGGTGGACAATTAAAGTGGGCTTTACTGTCTATATATGTATATATATGCACATCTTTGACATCTTTGCACTCTACTACCTCAATCTGCTCTTTTATAACAAGGGATGCTCAAAGTGAACAGTGAGAACAGACACAGTTGGACATGTTGGGTGGTAGTGGTGGTGGCATAATGGGTAGGATACTTACCTCTGGACCAAGAGGTAATGGGTTTGAATCCTACCTTCAGAATACCATCACTAGGTTCCAGAGTAAGACCCTTAACCCCAAGTTGCCCCCTGTAGTTAGGGAATGGAAGTCGCTTTGGAAAAAAGTGTCTGATAAATGCCATGAATATAAATTATATTACAACGAGAAGCAGAGGCAGCCAAAGTGGAGGAACATGTTTGAGGAAATGTGCAAGAACTGCAGGTCCTAGATTAAACTGGAAATAATGAATCAGAAAAAGGTTAAATTGAATGTACCAGTGAAGATGTAAGATCACATATCAACTTTAAGAATCGTTGTACCTCTCCACACTTGCCAGTTTCACCTGTCGCTTTATCACTCCTTGCAGAATCACATGACAACCTTAAGCAATGGTGTTCACTTCAAAACCATTCCAGCTTAAGCAGCCGAAGTTTGAAAAAGGGGTCAGTTTGCAAGAACCTGACCCGACTAGATTTCTTTGCTTTTGTTTTAAACACCACCACCCCTCTTTGGAGGACAACTTTATTTTTAATAACATATACTAAAGCAGCAATCAACATACTGTACATCAACAATCTGCCCCAATTTAACATCAACACATGAGGGGGCACAACTAGATTTGAAGTTGAATAAACAAAACCCACCATGACTTTATGTTTCAAGACAGTACTAGGACACTGACAAAACCAGACAGACCGACTGAGAATTTGAACCTCAGCAAACCCATCTCAGTGCACAAAACAGATTTTTCTTCAAACACTGATGACCCTAACAAAAATTGCCCATTGCACAATAAACCTTCCAGATAGGAATGTGTTTCAAATGCTGCTCTTCTACTTCCTTGCTAGTCCTCAGTGATGTGCTCTGAACGCAACAGTACCTAACATGATGCAGCCCCTCATCAGATTCGATAATAAATGACAGATTTGACCCAATGAACATGGGCTGCACTTGCTGAGTCAAACCTCCACACAGATTTGTTTCAAAATGCCCAGCAGTTATGGAGGCTTTCTAACCTGATGACCACCAGTAAACATATCTAAGATCTAAGCAGGGAAACTGCACTAACACAACACAGCAAGGTCTGCTGTTTGCCTTCCCTGTGTCAACCACGAACAGACCTTTCACTCGCCATGGAGATCTCTCCACAATAAACAGCGTTTCTGATCGCCTGGGTCTTCTGGCACGTGCCACTTCCCTCCAGACTGTGATTGGGACACACCTCCTTCGCCCCAAGATCTAAATCATCTGTCCTCCACTTACACCCAACAATTTTCTTTGTTTTTATTATTGGCTACATTGTAGATTAATGGTATTAATAGGATCGCCCTGAAACGATATTTAATTAACAGGTGTTCTTTGGTCAGAGTTTATTAGTGTGTTTATAATGTGTTTGGGATCATCAGTTGTGACAGTCGGGTTGTTCCACAGTTAGTGATCCTGTTCCACTACGGTTCTAGTGCTCATTATGGTAAGAACCACTTAAACACAAGTCCATCATTACTTTATTATAAAACATATTCTGGTTTGTTTAACTCTTTTTAACTGCATAATTCTTGTGTTCCTTCATCATTTAGTTTGTTTTCAATAATAAACTACAAAAACTACAATGTAGAAAATAATTGAAACAAAGGAAAAAAACATTGAATGAGACTGGCAGTGTACATACACAACAAGCTCATTCAGTAAAGCAGTGCATAGGGAATCGTCTGTGTTCTCAGATGCGTCAGCTGAAGCCATCAGTGCTGTGACATATGTGTAGACAGACAGGGCAAGTAGGATTTGTTAAGGGCAAGGCAAAGTTACAACCTCAGTCCAAGCCTGCGATCCCAAGGCTTGAGCTGTGCTGCAGTTTTAGCAGTAGAGATTACAGATCTTAAGATTCATGATTCAAAATGTTTATTGTCATGTGCAGTAGAAATCACATTTCTCTGTGCATTGAAATTCTTTCTTTGCTGTCCACACAAATGCCGGGATTAGGTTAAGCGTTTTTATATAAAATAAGCTATGCTTGGTTGCCTAATGATGGGTCTGAAAATCAGTTTTGCAGAATGTTGTAAACTTATAATGACTTTCACTATGGTCAGGCAGGGAGTATGCTGCCCTTAAGGCATTAGCATTATTATTTTGTAGGTTTACAGATTCTTTGTTAAATTAATATTCTCTTCACATTTCACATTGCTATCACTTTCTTTAGAATTAGAAAAAGGAGTAAATTGTTGCTGTTGCTTTGAAAGCAATCTGACCGCACCCGCTATAAAACATCACAGAAACAATGACATAAGTGCATTGATCTGATATCATATATTTTAAAATATGTACTTCAGTAATGAGTCTGTTAATAAAAAATTCAAATGATGCTTTAAAAGAAAAGACACTGCACTGCCAGTAGTTCAGGTGTTCATGGGAATTTGTTTACAGCCATGTTGACTGTTCAAGCACTCAGACTATGTACATTTTGTATTGTTTTATTTTACATAATGAAGAACAGTGACAGTAAATGAACAAGTACTATGACTTTGTCTTCATGGGCTACAGTCACCACGAAACCAAACCCCTTAATTTTACTCCTTAAAATTACCTTAATTTCCAGGAATTCGAAAATTAAGGTGAAAAATGCGCAGATTAAGGGGTAAAACTACTGAATTTTCCTCTTACTTTTTAAAAGTTGTCCCTTAAATAATAGAACCTCCTAAATATATTCTGTACGTTTAAGATTAAGGGGTTTCACACTTGTGCCTTAAATCCACTTTTAAGGTAAAATTAAGGGATCATCACAAATGATTGGTCACTTTATTCAGATTAAGGCGGTTGGTATATTTTTAAGGGTAAATTAAGGTAGGGTTTTAGGTACATTGTGTTTTGTAGTGAGTTTATTGAGTTAAGCCAGAGTTTCAGCACTCTGTATGAAAACATGACACACGCCATCTATTTAAAAAAAAAAATAGCTTTAATCAATCTACCAACAAGTTCCTGGACTTCTTCCATATCAAATATCTTTCTGTAATGTTTCACAATTCATATTGTGATAATTCATATTGTGAAACAGAAGAGGGAACGGGAGAGCGCAGGTAAGGATGGGTCCCGGTGCCTAATTATAAAAGACCAAGGTATCGATAAGCTCTGACGTTAACGGTTCTGCTGTCGGTACTGGAAAAATAAAAAAATAAATAAATGTCCTATTTATTATTGTTAAATAAACATTACCTAGCATATTTTACCTGACCAGCCTT
>JBBPDB010000036.1:6752342-6763688 GCA_037974465.1 Brachypetersius altus | reverse complement strand
GTGTTTATTTATTTGTTTTACAATCATTGGTTTTGTTTGTGTAATAGATATTTGCTCAAACATTGGTGTTTGCTAAGTTATAGATAATTATTTTACATTTAAAAAATAAAGTGTTATTTCTGTTCTCAATATGTTTTGGGTTTTTAATTAAAAAACACAACAAAAAGTATCGATAAGAGTACTGTTAAAGTACCGAACCGATAAGTGGTATCGATAGAAGTAGTAATACCGTTAAAACCTTAACGATACCCATTCCTAGACAGGACAGGAGACTGTGGGTTCTGGCTCTTAAATCAAGCGGCACTCTTAAAACTCTCCCTTTCTCTTGCCCTCACACACACATGCTCAAAAACACTTCTTTTAATGCATCTTTAGGAAGGGTGTAACATACTAAAACCTCGATATTGAAATCAAGGAAATGCGGAGCTGTGTGTTCTCTTTGATATGTTAGATAGGAGGTTATCTGAGGCATTTCGGCTTTGTACTGTTTATAGCTCAGTTGCACTGTTTGATAAGACACAATTTTGCATGTTGCAGTATTTTACCCTGAAATAAACTGCCTGCATTTTTCCCTGAGCCAAGTGACTGAAGATATTTTGACACAAATAATGAAAATTGGATAACTAATCTTGACCACAGAAAAAAAACAGTCCCTCTGGAATCATGTGTACGATCACACACCTCTGATTTCTTCAAGCCTTCTGCTGTTCAACTCTGAGTTTAACAGGAACGGTCTCATAAAAGACGCTCATCATCAAAATACTGTATTTTTAAAACTTTTATGATTGTGGTTTTCAACACAGAAACTATCCCTGAGCCAACAGTAAGTAACAGTTTTTGTTATTTTTCCCCACTTTGCCTGTTCTTTGACAGTGCTTGCTGTGAGGGCAAAACTCTAAATGACCTGTTTAGTCGCAGCTGAGAATAACCTACTCTGCTATCTGCTAAACAGGGGTTTATCTGAGGCGTTTCAGTGATAAGACACCATACAGTATTTTACCTTGAAATAAACTCTGCATTTTTCCTGAGCCTGCAGAATGAAGATATATATGTGTGTGTATATATATTTTTTTTTTTTTTTTTTTACAAATAATGAAAATCAGATAACAAACCCTGACCACAGAATCTAAAATAGTCCTTACTGTCACACCCCTCTGCTATTTTCAAAGTCTTCCGCTTGGAGAAAGACTAAGAGCAGAAGTCTCATCCCCTCATCATCTGCTGCTTTAATTCCATTCACTGTTATTTTTACTGCATGAACACTAAAGTCGCTTTCATAAACCATTTTAGCACTACTGCTCTGCTGGTGCAGCACACTAAATCTGACATACAGCAATGTCAGTGTTGCAGTTATGTTGTTACAATAGTGTTCTTCCTATGATTATGATAGTGGTTTTCAACACAGAAACTATCCCTCAGCCAAAAGTACATAAACAGATCATTTCCCCCACACTTTGACAGCGCTTGCTGTGAGGGCAAAACTGAAAACTAAGTGTTTAGTTGCAACTGAAAATAACCTACCTGTTGAAACATGACCCCCTGTTCTTGTTAGAGCATGCTGCATATTTCAGGGCGAAAGCAGCAGAAAGAATCTTGGAACAGAGTGAAGGAGATCTAATCTTATTGTGGACAGAAAATTACAAGGAAAAACACCTCTTAAGCAACTACACAAAAATAAAAAGTTTAGATTAGTTTAGGCAAACTTCTGACACTATATTTTAATAATTTACATCAAATTCGAAGTGCCACTCTGGCGCAAACTACACGAAGTAAACAGAGTTAGAGACAAAAGTTTACCTTGGGGTGCCACTTGGATATGTGAGGACCAAAGGGGGAAAAAGAGGGGGAAAGAATTTAAAACAGAAGTTTTGAGATTTTGAAGTCAGTAAAATATTCCGGTAGCCCCCTGCAGCCTCAGACAGAGAGATATTCCACTGGGCATTAAAGCCCCTTTTTCTTATGAAGGACTTCAGCTTGATAAGATGAGCTGGTCTCAGATCAGTGTTAAAACTCTAACGGGCCGTGCCTCCACTCAGATCCTCCCCTCAACGTTGATTGGCTCATCTTTTTAAAGCTGATCTGAGTCCAGAATGCAGCGGTTAAAGACTACCGTGCTACATTTCAAAACAAAAGCCCTACAGCTTTCTTCAGATTCCGCCCACCCCAAAGCGTTGTAGTCATTGTCTTTGTGTTTTTTTTGCCAATTTGACCAAATGGCATCTTAGAAAACAGAGTGTAGGTATAGTACCTTGCTCAAGGGTTTCTCAGTGGTAAAGGGAATCACAAAAGGAATGCTCTGGTTAAAATGTCCTGGCGTTGTTGAAAATAACGACAGGACATTTTAAGAAGCTTGCTATCTTCATATTGTCACATAATAGCTCATGCAGAAGGTTATAATCAGTTGAGGAATTGGATCAGGTGTGTAAATAATACTGTAAAAATGTAAATTTGTACATTGCTGTGGTTTGAGTCAGTAAGACACACTGGTCTTTTAGGATGGATCAGTTCACTTGTTTCAGTATGTATTATAATTTGTATGGATGGAAGGATGGATGTATATATATATATATATATATATATATATATATATATAATCTTTTTCTTGCACTTTTATTATGAAGAGTGGTCTCTGTAGACACGCCCTTTTCCCGCAGTTGGTTGTTGCAGCAGGCTGGAGCGCTGGATGTGTTTCTCTGAACTACACTCCTTTAAAGAGCTCCACATTTCTCATCATCTGACGGACACACTCTCCCTGGAGATGGGGGACAAGGCAGGCACCCGGTGAGTGTTTATACGGCCAGTCTGAACTAAAGACACAATGTTCTGGCCCTTCTTCCAGCAGCCTGTAAGGAACAGGTTAACTACCGTTAGCCTTTAGCCAGCTATGCTCTCCAGTTAGCTACACAAATGTGTAGTAAACATTAAACCTGCCTGCACATTTTATAACTCGCAGTGACCGTAAATCTAAGACTATCTATCTATATTAACTTAAGCCTATAAATTCAGACTGTAAAGTCAACTTCTCCTGTTTGCAGTGTAAGCAACAGCAGCAGTGTAGGCTCTGGGTTTGCAAGTTAAATCAACAAACGCTACGTGGACAAAAGTAATGGGACACGCCTGTTTTTTTTTAGGGTTTGGGGGCTAGGCTCCTTACTTCCAGTGAAGGGCAATCTTAATGCTGCAGCATAACAAACCATTTTATACATCCTCATTCTTCCAACTTTGTGGACACAGTTTGGGGAAGAATATTGTCTATCCCTACATGATTGTGCCCAGTGCACAAAGCAAATTCCATAAAGACATGGTTGGATGAGTTCAGTGTGGAAGAACTTGACTGGCTGCACAGTCCCTGTTGGTGTAATGGACAGGTGTCCCAAATACTTTTAGTCCATACTGTGTAGCTTCATCCTGGTTTTGTAAGCTCATCCAGATGTATAAAGGAAGACATAGTCAGTAAAATATTGTTGTTGTTATTATAATTAGTTATCTTTGTAACTGCAAGATTAGAGATTGTTCAGCATGAGCTGTGATTTAGACAGTTTTTGTTAACATTAGGTCTCAACCATTCACTTTCTTCTGAGCTTGTCAGTAAATTGGTAACTATCTGATCTCTAGCACTTTCTGTGTGTAATTTGGTTTAGACTTCATGCATTTTCATCCTTTGGTAGGGTATTCAAGAAGTCCAGTCCGAATTGCAAGGTAAATTAAAATATTACTTATATTTTGTACAATGAGTGTGCTTTTAGAATTTTATTTTTTTGTGTTCTATTTTTGTGCTCTTTTTCATACTGACTTCCAATATTTCAGATTACAGTATACCTGGGCAAAAGAGATTTTGTGGATCATCTAGATCAGGTGGACCCTGTAGGTAAGTGGACACTTTTGGGCACTTAAAAGGGCATATAACATGAAGAAACAAATTTGCCAGGAAAATAACTTGGAATGTGTTAAAGTGTGTTTCAGTCCATGGGTACCATTTATGCAAACATTTAGAACATGCTTTTCGGAATTATTGGCATCCTTATTAAGGAAATCTCCTGTGAGTTCCTGCAGTCCATAATGCCATGTGTGTGAACAATACTGCCAGGATCTTTGGAGGAGAAACCGTCCCACAGCTTCACACATTATCCACTATATTTAATGCAGAATACTTTTCCCTGTGATTTTCTTCATTTCTGCACATTTGAATTCAAACAGTTTTGTCTGACTGCATCACCCGCTCCTAGTTAAAGAACCATTGGCGTCTGGCCAACTCTGGTCTGGTGAAGAAATAGAAAAGCTCCTTTATGGAGTGGAGGTAATCTTATGGTGGATTTGGAGGCAGTAATACTACCAAACTCTGTAATTCTGATACTGTGCTCTTTGGACATATTTTTACTTCTTCGATCGTCCTGCTAACTGTGACAAAATAGCTGGTTCCTGATCGTTTTGAATTTCTGTTGATCTAGGCATTTTAAGACAAACAGCTATTTTCTCTTGAATATTTAATACGGTGATAGATGACTAAGGGATTTGGGCCTTGTGTCACCGCATTTTTATACCCCAGTAAAACAGAATAATTGAAAAATGTATTTTTTATAGCCCCTTTCAAGAGAATAATTATGGAGGACACTATAAAGACTCTAAAGAGAGGTTGCAAAACGGTCATGTAAAGCCTCTTTGGTACATAAACCCATACAGATGTCAAAAGTGGCAAATATGTCTAATATGGGCCCTTTAATTCTAAGTGATGGTACAAGCTGACATCTTTTAATTGATTTCTAATGGAACTAACATTCTTTTGGGCACATTCTTTCTAGATGGGGTCATCCTGGTTGATCCTGAATATCTCAAAGATAGAAAAGGTAAATTAGGATTTCTATAAAACTAACTTTGTGTATATTAATGTGTGATGATCTCAGTGTTTTTGTATTTTCTATAGTATTATGTTGTGCACCTCACAATTGGTGGCCACTGCTACTTTCACAGCTTCCATTTTTTCCACAGTGTTTGTGACGCTAACATGTGCCTTCCGTTATGGCCGTGAGGACCTTGATGTTCTTGGTCTTTCATTTCGGAAGGACCTTTACATATCAACGTTTCAAGCTTTCCCACCAATGTCGGAGGATCGCAAGCCTAATAGTCGCCTTCAGGAGAGACTTTTGAAGAAACTGGGCCAGCATGCTCATCCTTTTCATTTTACTGTAAGTGACACTGTACTTTGTACTTTCTACAGTGTATGTACACTTTTTTTGGTTTATGAAGAGATATGTATATAAAGAGAATAGTGTATTGTATGTGCTTGTTATGCTCTTGCACTACATGCACTTATGAGTAGCTGTGAAATAGAGAACTGTGTTATTTCTAGAATGTGTGGTACATTTTGAACATTATTCTGTTTCAGATCCCTCAAAACTTGCCATGTTCTGTTACTTTGCAACCTGGTCCCGAGGACACTGGAAAGGTAATCACAAGCTCATTTCACATGCACACTTTTACACAGAAGTACAACATTACTTCACCAGTAATTAATCGTGTCAGGGTTACATCCTGTGTAATGGGACTTCCGTGTTTGAATGACCCATGTCTGTCTTTCACCCCATCTTATTTGTCCTTGGTGTTTTTTATAGGACTCCATAGTCATATTCTTTTTTTACCTTGGACATAATTCATTTACATAGGTTAATAGATTATGCAGCTCATGCCCTTCACATCACACCTTTTTTGTCATGCACAGAGGTTAACAGTTTAGACAACATATATGATCTTATAAAATTTTTTTGAAGCTCAGTGGTCTCTCAGCTCACTAATTTGTTTCTCTGCCATTGCGCAGGCCTGTGGGGTAGATTATGAGATCAGAGCTTTCTGTGCCAGGTCAGTGGAGGAGAAGATTCATAAACGGTAAGCTACCTGGCCCTTCACTTTCATGATTCAGCACTTTGGGTCTGCATAGATTAGTGCATATGAGTTTGTAATGCAAAATTACTAAAAGTCATCCGGTATGTCTTGACTTGTTGCAAACATTGACTTGTTTCTGTCAGGATGGTCCTTAAAGATTTCTTGCTCTGATAAATGTTTGTTTCAGAAATTCTGTCCGATTAGTGATTCGTAAGGTCCAGTATGCTCCTGAGAAACCGGGCCCGCAGCCTATGGTCGAGACAACACGGAGCTTCTTAATGTCTGACCGCTCTCTGCACCTAGAGGCCTCTCTAGATAAAGAGGTGAGTAGTATATTGGATATTGACCACATGGATATGCTGAATGCATCATTAGTAGTCTACATTTTAATTGTTGAATACTCTCTCCACACAGTTGTATTATCATGGGGAACCAATCAGTGTGAACGTCCATGTGACCAATAACTCAACCAAGACTGTCAAAAGAGTCAAAATATCAGGTAAGATATTCTTCTATGTACATGCATGTTTCATGTTTTATAAGTTCTGAAATGTTGTCAAGTTTGAACAAGCAATGACCTTTACCTCTCTCCACAGTGCGGCAGTATGCTGATATCTGTCTGTTCAGCACAGCTCAGTACAAATGTCCGGTGGCTCAGCTTGAGGCAGAGTAACTATCAGTTTTAATTACTTTATAATTAATGTCAGGATCATATTTCATCAGATACATTGTTGCTGAATTGTTAGGCTGCACAGTATATTTTAGTAGCCATTATCTTTTTATAGGCTGTTGTTAAATAGATATTCCATGAATATCTATTTAACAACATGAAATACATGCACCCAAAAAAAAATTATTTGAGTGAAAATAATGCAGGCCAAACATGTAGCATCACATTATATCAAGAATTCATCAGTGTGTTTTTTCATATGCTTCAAGGTATATCCTGAAAATAAGTGTAATATGTAGTGTTGTACTCCTCATAATACAGACTCCATGTCTGTATTATGCAGTTCCCCCTACAATGGATTATTTTAGTTCTAAATTATTTTAAGATTGACAAACAATTTCCTGTGCTTTCTCAGTGACCAGGTCTCATCTAGTTCAACATTCTGTAAGGTGTACACACTCACACCCACCCTGAACAATAACAGGGAGAAACGAGGACTGGCGCTAGATGGCAAGCTCAAACACGAAGATACCAACCTGGCCTCTAGCACAATGTAAGGCACCCCTACCTTTTACAAGACTGTGTATATCTATATCTATGATGTGTTTGACATTGGCCACTGACTAATTAGCTCTCTGACTAGTCTGCGTATTTATTGCCCTCTGCAGTGTTAAGGATGGATGTAATAAAGAGGTTCTCGGAGTTCTGGTGTCGTATCGAGTCAAAGTCAAGCTGGTCGTCTCGCGCGGAGGGTGAGTCACCAGCTCTTCTCTCTTATACCGTAGCAGGGTGCATTTGTAGTCTGGCATTTTCTCTCTCCACAGGGTTTGGATGACTGTTATTTGAGCTATTACAATTCATGCGTCAGAGGACTTCAGCAAGAACACTTTACATAAATCCATTTTTGATTAGTTATATGATTCACAGCTTTGATCTTTTGTAGCCTGGTGCACACAGCGAGGTACTTTGTCCATGTTCGTTCTCTGCACATTATTGTTAAGTGACATGTTCTCTGCAGTATGTGTATTGTGGCTTGTACTAAATAGCTGGTCAAAAGGAGCAGTAATGGCTGGAGGGCCAAATGTTAGTCTTTGAACATTTGGCTTGGGTGGAATTCCTGCCCCCCATAACACCCCTTCCTGGCCTGAATTTGATGTTTTTTAGGGTTGTTAAGATGGACATATATTCATTCCTCAAAGTTTGAGACAAACACTGTGAAAATACACTGAAAGTATTTGTGAGATAATACTGATATAGACACATACTAATAGAAATTGGAACAGTTTCCACTTCCCTACTATAAACACTCCGACATTCCTAAAAGATAAATCTTGAAGCCGTGTGTTTAAACCTGTATGTCTCATAAAAAATAAATGTACATCTTTGTGTTAATTATGCTTTCATTGGTTGCTGCAGTCTTGTTTTTGTCAAAATAGTTGTGCGACTTGCATGAAATATCTAATTGTGATTTAAATGTGATTTAGTTCTTGATGAGTAAAGCATCAGACATTTTTAAACATGACTGCCAGTACGTGTGCCCTGTTACTAGGTACTAGGTTCCCCATTTTAAAACTTGATTTTCATTGAAAAATTCCAATTTTATCAGCCATTACATGAAAACCACCTGCCTAATATTGTGTAGATCCTCAGAGCTGTGCCACCAGAACTAGTTGAGGCATAAATGATGTAAAGGAAAGTGTGATTCATAAAACCAGGCCACCTTCTTAAATTGCTCCATGGTCCAGTTCTGATGTTCACATGTCCATATTAGGCACTTTCAGCAGCGGCCCTGTATGCAGCCCCATATGCACGAAGGTGTTCTGCAACCATTCCACCATAGTCAGCATTCACTTTTTGAATTTGTGCTACAAGAGCTTTGTGTGATTAGACCAGGTGGGCAAGCCTTCGCTCCCCATGAGCATCACTGAGCCTTGGGTGCCCATGACCCTGTTCTGGTTGTCCTTCATCTGTGGGAAGGACTGACTGTTAAGCAAAATATATTTTACTCCTTGACATGTGCCTTTGTAGTGAGATCATCAGTGTTACTCACTTCATCTGTCTGTGGTTTTAATGTTTTTTGGCTTGTTGGTGTAAAACAAATATTCAGTCCTAGGTCAAAAATAAAATGGCAAAAATAAATATTATTCTTTTTAAAACTTCTCTGTATATGTATGTATGGAAAGTGATTTGTCCTGTATTGTAAAATGTGTGTATTACACTCCTAATGCTCATTGTGTGTGGAAATGAGCTGTAGGGCTGTAGTTCTCCACTGTAAGCTTTTTCTTTTCCCAACAGAAATCCTGATTTATGAAGCAGATTGTATTTTCCAGTGACCTAGATGGCTTATGCTCTCCCCCCTAACCCCTATGTTTTTCTGTAATATTCTTTAGTTACGGTGGTCATTTGAGTTTTCACATCATTCTGTTCATCTTTTTTCTCTGTGTATCTGTTCCCCTCATCTGTCTGTTAACACCCTGCATTGCATCAGGCTTTTAAGCAGCTTGCTGGAGAGGTAAATATACCTTGTGCATTATACTGCTTTCCTGAATTGCCTGTCTGGGTTTGCAGTGAAGTTTGCCCTTTGTGTGCTACTCATTTGTATTCTTTTGTCTTGAAATTCTAACTGGATAATGCCCCTGTCAACATGCCGGATTAGCCATGTTTTACGGCGCTAAATCTAATCTGAATTCTTCAAATAAAGCCATTTTTTTCCTTTTCTTTTCACAGAGACGTCTCAGTTGAGCTGCCCTTTGTTTTAATGCATCCCAAGCCTGTAGACCTCTCCACTTCTCGACCAGCCTCAGGTACCTGCCTATCACTGTCATACTTAGGCACTGAAAACACTGAACACCAGCAACATGACATTCATTCAGTCAGACACATCTGTGGCCTGTCTTTAGAAGCACATTCAACCTAGTCAGAGCCAAAGATCTTGATGGAATTTGACGGTCACAAAACACAACACATGTTCTTCTAAATGGCTTTTGTGCCGTTTATTCTTTTAGGGTTTATTTTATTTTATGTCTTTATAGCTGATGTTATTGAAAGTACCCCCAAAAACATGACCTGAAGGGGTCACAGTGGATTTTGACAGAAGGTTGACCCCATTGGTCAAAGGGCTCGCAAACTCTAATTTCAAACTTGACCTACAGCAGGTCTGTTTAAATCTATAGAGTGAAGTGATAATGTAAAAATTGCCTGTTTTGTTATAAAAACTATAAAAACTCATAGTTGAGGAAAAATATAGCATATTAGCCCTTTAAAGTTAGCTAAGCAAGAAATCCTGAGTTGGCTTTTTGGTCACAGAGCAGCAATATAAGAATGGAAGTAAAGGCCAAACGAGAAAATGTGAGTAGTTCAGAATCATACTTACTCTTTCAGCTGACATTTCTTTTTGTTTAGAACGTTGCATTTTATTGTAAATGACTGTGAACATTGGTTTCAACAGCTGTACCAGAGGCAGACCCACCCATTGACACCAACCTCATAGAGTTTGACACAAAGTGAGTTCCTGATCAATAAGTGGTTCATCACGTAGATTGTTGATTTTACCTAGTGGAAAGTATTAAAGTATTGCTTTGTTTTCTCCCTTGCTGTTCCCAGAGAACAAAATATTGATGCTGAGATTACTCTGACCTGTGTTTTTCCTTTCGATTAGTAGCTTCACTCAGGATGATGACCTGGTGTTTGAAGACTTCGCTCGTCTGCGGTTAAAAGGAACCATCGATGATAAGGATGAGGACTGCTGAGCCTCCTTTACTCTTACATGTTCTTTTATTTCCTCCCTCAGCGCAGAAACTCCAAGCATCGCAAAAAATGCCAACTAATCCACCCAAACGAACAATATCTCTCATGATTAAACTCTTTCCTAGGCTTCTTGACATCCCTTTGGTGGATTTTTGGGTGTAGGAAAGAAAAAGAAGACTTGGAGATGCTGAACACTTTAAAAACGATGAAATGAAAATGTTAGGAAAGGTGCTAAATCTTACATAGCTATGGAAACAGGAAGAAAAATACCGTCATAGAGAAATCATCTCATAAGCAAAATGTGAGCTTACGTGCTGCTTGTGCCAATTTTCAGTGGATAAAAGCAGGAATACGATTTGGAAAGACAGTCTGAATTGAAGGAACCTATGCTATTTTGTTGTTCCATAATCTCCTAAGGTTGATTTTTCAAATGCCTTTTTAGCTTAATTTTCATGTTTGTGTTGGTAACATTAGTGAAGAATTCCTGTAGAATCGCCACTTCGAACTGAAATGTAATAAACAACTGACCACATCGGGCATCTTTGGCAGAAAACTGTTGCACATACCATATCGCCCTCCATAACTTTATACAAAGACAGTCTTTGTAAACGGTCACGCATGGTTTAATACTAATGTTTTCCATGGCATACTATATCCAACCCTCAGGTATACAGGCTCCTTCATTCTTCATTCATATCACTGCTGGTATGGAGTGTGCTACGGTGGTGCTGTAAAGACCGTCTTTGGCTGTGTGTGCATTTGAAGGGTGTTTGTACGTTATCATTTGGCACCCTTTGGTGTAAATAAAAGTGCTGCTTTTGGTGAAAATGAAAAACTTCTGCCAGATGAATAGATATTCTCATAAGAAAATACAGTTTTCATCGCCATATTATAACAGGTTTACTAATTGTGAAAAAAAGTTTTCCATTTACTTTTTTTTTTTAATTTCAGAATTTATTTAATTTTTTAAATAAAAGTAAAATATTCTACCAATGCCTCGTTCATTGCATAATGCCACAAGAGCTGGTTTGCTAAGTATATATAGAAGTTAT
>JBBPDB010000036.1:6724630-6752242 GCA_037974465.1 Brachypetersius altus | reverse complement strand
TTTTTATGTATTTGGCCCTGCGAATTGAAGGGCATGGGTTCAAATCCCAGGACTGCTAGAGGCACCACTGATGTACCCTTAAGCAAGGTACTGTCCCCACACACTGCTCTAAGGAAGCTGCACTGGTGCATAACTTGGTGAATGGGTTAAATGCAAAGAAAGAATTTCTCATTATTCACACGCTGTACGATGCTGTGTTCACCTCTGACTATAAAAGGCCACTTTATTGAACAAGTTTACTGATCACAGCATTTCACTACAAATGTAGTCATCACTGGCACGGCACTCTCCATAAAACCGAGGAGCTTTAGCACGATGCAAGGTAAAGCAATTGGGGGAAAAAAAACATTCATACTCATTCATTTTTGTTTGGCAGAGAATGATCAGTTGAACCTCTTTGGATGATTTGTGGGCCGTTGGTAGCTGAACGTGTCTGACGACGGTACCCTCCACAATTTCGCTTGTTTAACTGACCAGCAAAGCGATTCCATCTAGTGGGGAGGAATCAGAAAAAACTTGAATGTGAGTCAGTCTTGACAAGTTTTAGTGTGCCTTTTCACTCAAGATAAAATGATACAGAAATAAAAGGAATACTAACAAACTGTATGACCTATTTAAACATACAGTATGTAAAAAAAAAAAAAAGATAGAACACACTGTTTTGTGGTAAGCTACATGACTTACCACAAAACGTTCTGTAAATTGAACAATTAGGTAAAATGTTGAAAATTAGTCATTTTAATATATGCTCTCACATATATATGCTGCCACAGTAGCTCTTCTGTGTGATCAGACAGAAGAAAGATGAGTTAAACTAGAGGGAGCATTCCTGAAGAAATGTTAATATTGGCCAGCTGCACATGCCCCTAGGTGTGGTGTTTCGAATAAAGTGGCCGGATTGTGCTTCGTGGATATATGGTGAGGAATTAATGAGTAGAATTCCATTCATTTAATTGTTATTGGTTTGCCATTGAATTTGACAGATGCCACAGGGACAGCAGATAAAATAACTTCCCTGCCCTAATGAAAGGCTGCATCCTGAACAACACACTTTTACAGTTTACACACTATTTTTCCATTATACGTGGTGAGGTAGCAGGCAGTTTGGGAGGCAGCAGCAAGCAATGAAACACTTACAGCTAAGAGGCTAAAGTGACGATGAAAATATGTTTTAGGAAATTCACATCTTGATCTTTCTGTACCACTTGGTAGGTTGGCAGAAGTACCACAAGTCTGTCTCCTCAACTTATCCGAGAGAACATAAACTTACAACTTAATGTAATATTTCTCAAGCCACCTTTGTGAACACAGATGTTACAGATCAAAATTATTTTGATTACAAATTGCTGTTAATTGAAGAGTTTGGAAACACCAGCTAATTTTAAAAGCCTATATAATCCTATTCAGGTCAGTCCTCTAAATATTTAATAGATACAAGTTAATCTAGAAACACAAGCAAACAGAAAGCAGGCATTCACCTCTCTTGTGTGGCGTTGTGCTTATTTAGGCGCACTGCCTCCTCTCTCTTCTCCTCCAACCAGCGCTCAAGTAGCTCCTCTTTCTCCATCTGTGTAGCTGCAAGCTCCCCCTTCAACAACTTCTTCTCCAGTCGCAACGAGGCCAGTTCTTTAGACTGACACTCCAGTTTATACTGACAGTCTGACAGATCATTCTTCAGTGAGGATGCTCCCTTGGCCAGGAGGACGGCTTCACTGCGATAACGGGCCACTCTACAGCACCAGATGAACAGATCAAATAAAAATGGACAACCTGTGTGACTAGTGCAAATAGAGAACATTGTCATAAGTGACTGGTTTCACTTGTTTTTTATAACCTCATTGAATTCAATTGATCATTCATCATGTACAGGAAAGACTCATTTTAAATGGAACATTTTTAAAATTGCAATGTCTACATATTTATGCTTTACAGATCAAGAATTCGATACAGAAGACATAATGAAGGAAGTCCTCATAGATTTCTTCTCAACTTGATTAGAATTAAAGACAGCATCATGGCCTGTCTTCCACAACAGTTTTTTGACAACAGCAATAATGACCTAAGCAATGTCAGGTTAATCTCTAATTCAACTTAAAAAAAAAAAAAAAAAAAAAGACAAAGTGCATTCATTTTTATTTTAAAACCTGCTTCAGCCAGTTGAATAAAAAGTTAAATATAAAATACTACAGATTACCAATCTTGCATATTACTCAGCCTATATTTGAATTAGGGCCTCACAATATTAGGAAAACATGCGGTATGCGATAATGTTGTTGAGTGTTGCGATGGCGATATCACATGCGATGAACGAGTAAAAACTTTACAGTGTTAATGTTTTTCTGCTTTGGTCTTGCTGGTAATAAAGACTCCAGATGCTGACTAGTCTATGCACTTAAATTTACTTAAACAGAGCATTTAATGCCTCCCATGAAATATTTGAACCATTGAACATTGTTGAAAAAAATCTGAAAATATCTTTTTTAATCATTTTAAATCTTAAATAAATGAAAACATAATTCAAATTATAGTAAGTTCTTAGCCAGAAAAAAAATAGCAAAAAGAACAATTTATAACAGCAGCACCCAGTGATTTTTTTTGCCCTCTTCTCTGTGGCACTGGGTGAAGAGCTTTGGAAAAACACCATTTATTACAGTTCAGTCAGTCATTTGCGATATGTATATTGTGTATGTTGATATCGCGATGACGGTAAATTTGCGATATATTGTGCAGCCCTAATTTAAATGTTCATATTTATGTAAAATGTCAGAAAATATTAACTTATAATAGGTAATCTAGGCTCTAGCACAGCCTTTTTATGCTTCCACTTGGTAATGGTGTCCATTCTACTTGTCTTCCAGCTTCACTTGCTATGATCTTACTAAAAGTTCAGTTTTAATCGACAAGTAAATTACACCCAAACCACCAGCGGCCCGTGATTCATACAAACTCTCCAGTACAATCCCAGATTAATTTACAAAATGCACTTACTGTGAATGACAATATTGCAGCTCAGCCTCTTTGAGGTAAAGGTCACTGGTGAGGTCTGAGATTTTTTGGGCCATCTGGAGAGAACATAATTCATCTTTATTGCCAGCCCTTATGAAACTAAAGTACAGCAATTTCTATCTGTGGTGTATTACAGGACGTGCACACTATAATGTATCCAGTACACAACATTGTATGTATATTATATACATTATATGAACAAATGTATTGGGACACACCTCTTAATTACTCAGTTCAGGTGTTTCAAGCATACCCACTGCCACAGGTGTATAAAATCAACCATCCCAAGACCTTTTGGAGAACACCACGCATCCAACATTGTGGACACAGTTTGGGGAAGAACCTTTTCTATTCCAGCATGACTGAGTCCCAGTGCACAAAGCGAGTGCCATAAAGGCATGGCTGGAACCCCATCCAGTACCTTTGGGATGAGCTGGAACGGGGATTGTGAGCCAGGACTTCTCACCCAACATCAGTACTTGACCTCATAAATACTCTACAGAATGAATGGGCATAAATTCCAACAGAAACTCCAATATCTTGTGGAAAGCCTTTCCAACACCATTTTAAAGTCAATCTATTTGCATGCAGTGTCCCTGTTGGTGTTATGGTCAGGCACCCCAATTGTTGTGTCCATATAATGTGTAAGTATAGTATATATTTTTCAGTTATCAGAAGAAATGCAGAAACATTATGGTACCTCTACAGTTATTTTTGAAAGGGAATTAACAGAAGTAGCATTATGCACAAATGCTAATAAAATGTGCAACATTGTCATCTACTACAGGGGTCTCATACTCCAGGTCTGAAGAGAAAATGTCCAGTTTGGTCATTTGGTAATGATGCTTAAGAATACTTGATTCATTTAATTTATTAATTGTCAGGTTAAGCAGATTTTCAATAAGAAATTCACCAAACTGTGTTCGACCCTCCAAGACCAAAGTTTGGGACCCCTGTGGTGAAAGGAGGGAAACAAAGACAGGATACTGGATTTCTTGTCTAGTTAATATTTAAAACATTTATTAAAGGATTGAAAAGAATAAAAAAACACACCTGCTCTCTCACATGCTCATTCTCTTTGAACTGCAGATACAGCTTTGGAGAGGTTTCCTCCTCTGCCAACGTTGTTATGCCGTTGTCATTCAAACTAAAAGAATAACATGAAAAACTAATAAAACAAGCTGTGCACATATCATAGCAAACCAAAAAAAATTTAAACAGAACCCCATTCAATTACAAGCAAAAAACAAAATTCACAATATAAACAACAATAATCATACCTTACCCTTCTTTCTCCAAGTCCTTCCATAAACTCATATGGAGATTCAGCATTTCTTCTAACCTAGAGACTAACATTGGGTTAAAAATATGAAACTTTTGTAATAATCATATTTATATATTTATTTATTAACATATTTATTATGTCATTTTAGTGGGAAACTCTTGGAAGAAAAATAAAATATTGTACAGAAAAATATCTTGAAATTACAGCACTATGATAAAAGTGTAAATTTACAAAATATCATCACAATTAAAAAAAACATTAACATTCAGAACAGTGTTCCCCTTGGTCTCGTCTGCTGTAGAAACTATGATCAATAATTAATTAACTTATATGAACTTAATATCTTAGTTAAAGCAATTTAACATTATAGGTTATAGCCGTTGTTCCCAACCTTAGGGGGTGCTAGAGATTCCATGGGGTGCACACAATTTTGTCTGCACTGAGATTACCAAAATTATATTTGTACACATAAAATTAATAAAATCCCAAAGTCTGATAAACGTATAAGTATGTGTGTGTGTGCGTGTGTGTGTTTGTGTGAGCGTGTGTGTATATAAGTGTATAAAAACAAAAACCTACAACTGTTTATTTTTTGCAAATAAAAGTTTATTCAAAAACTTTATTCTTTTATGTGTTTAAGCGGGTAAGAGTTGGGGTTGGGGGGCCTGGCTTGTCTTAGACACAGGCAAGGGTGGCTTCAAGGAAAAAAGGTGAACCACTGGGTTATAGGTTACACTTGTCATACACTTTTATACGTTTTACGTCTCCTTTTGCACTATATTCACAAAAGTACTGGGACAACTGACCATTATACCAACTGGGCCTTTAAAGATATTGTATTCTATGGGGTTGGTCTCTCCTTTGCAGTTAGAACAGCTTCCACTCTTCATGATAGGCTTTCCATAAGATTTTGGAGTTTCCGTGAAAATTTGTGCCTATTCAATTCTGTAGAGTATTCTTTAGGTCAGGCACTGATGTTGGATGATAAAGTCTGTCGTGCAATATCCATTCCAGTTCATCCAAAAGGTGTTGGATGGGGTTGAGATCAGGGCTGATCAAGTGTTTCCCTCAATGAACTCCTCCAACCATGCCATGTAGATTGCTTTGTGCACTGGGGCACAGTCATGCTGGAATAGAAAAAGTTCTTCCCCAAACTGTGAACAAAAAGTGGGAAGCATGTTGTTGTCCAAAATGTCTTGGTATGCTGAAGCATTACGATAGCTCTTCATTGGAAGTAAGGGGCCCAGTCCAGACCCTAAAAAACAGGCTTGTCCCTATACTTTTGTCAACATAGTTTAGGAGCAAATTGTAATTTACAGTTACAGACTGTTGTCCATCTGTGACACTGACATGGTAGTAGTGGGGGTGGGTGTGTGTGTGTGTGTGTGTGTGTGTGTGTGTGTGCATGCCTACGTCTGCTAAATGCCGTAAATGAGACTCACTCTCCACTTTATTAGAAACATGTAATATTCTGGTCCACCTTAAAGATGTAAAGTTACTGATTATAGTTCATCTGACGCAGCACATTTGGTTCACATTTGGAACCCTTTGGCACCAGGGGTGAGGGGGGTTTCATGAGAATTTCTCGCATGACTGTGACATTAAGGCTGTAAGCGTGAGTGCCATGCCAGATGCATGAGAGGTGGCAACCCTGCAGACATAACATTCCCATTTTAATCTGAATCACTATATTCAAAAGTTCATATTTATGTTAAAGGTCAGAAAACATTAATTTATAATAGTGAACCTGGGCTCTACAACAGGATTTGTGTGCCTCCACTTGGTAATGTTGACTGCACGTTCTACTTGCCTTTCAATTTCACTTGCTATGATCTTACAAGATGAGATATTAGATTTAAGTCAATTACACCCAGATCACTTGCATCCCTTGGTTTTATACAATAACTTTCTCTTCGTTATTTCACTAGTAGTTGAAATTTTCTCACACACACACACACACACACACACACACACACCACTCATCCCTGGTGGCAAAGGGTGCTAAGTATTTCGTGGAACAGACCACTAGTGAACCATGTGATTTGAGTTTCGGAGTTTAGGAGCTATAAAAGTGTGCTCTCTCTCTCTCTCTATCTTCTGATAATTAACCTTGATGACTCAGATGAAGACCTGCAGTGTACCTTTAGTGAGGAGTCCAGAGAAAGGGTCTTTCTGAAAGCAGTCCCTCTTCCACAGCTCGGCCAGCACGTGACTCTTCCACGGCTCCATAACCCAAACAATCTGAAGATCACGATCTTCTTGTTTTCTCCCAAGAGAAATGCAGCAGCACAAACCACCACGGGGCTCGTAAATCAAAACGTTATGATCGTAATACTCGAACAGGTTTAGTTCCAAAAACACATCATCTCTACCACACACAAACACAGTCTCTGTCTTTTACATCTGTCTCTCTCTCTCACACACACACACACTGTCACACTCTCTGTCTCTTTCTCTCTCACACATACACACTCTCACAAACTGTCTCTCTCGCCATCACACACATTTTCTCACCCACTTTCTCACCCATACACACTGTGTCTCTCCCCCTCTCTCTCTCTCTCTCTCTCTCTCTCTCTCTATATATATATATATCTCCCTCTCTCTCTCTCTATCTATCTCTCATATACACACACGCGCGCTGTCTCTCCCTCCTGTTACAAAAGTCGACTTTAGCGTTTTCTTTAAGCCCAAATTGTCCTACTCGGTTCGCCGTCACGCTGTTGACATAGGAGTGCTGTTCTGCTGCTTTTTGTTGTGAAAGTTGTTATAAAGAGGCATTTAAAATATTCGTTTATTTTCCTTTCGTTCTTGAGTAGATGTAAGGTACGTATAAGCTCACACTCTTTTTTCTGTTGGGGTTTGTGTCAGGCTAAAGTGATCCCTAGTACTTCTCTAGTAGATCTCTAGTGAATAAACTGGATGCTAATCGAGCCGATTGGTTGTGATCAACTACAGATTCAGTAAATAAATGTCCTGAAAGTCTCGGGAAATGGCCAACGACAGACTGAGAGCTCTTGAGGACGTGGAGAAGGAGATAGCCATCATTCTACAAAGTGCAGGTGTGTGTGTCAATAATTTTTCTTTCTAGATTTTAGATTTTAGCTTCCTGGCTAACTATTTAGCTCTTAAAGGGCCAATGTCCTACATGGTTTTTGTTTTTATTTCGTGGTCCATTTATTTCAGGGTTCACTTTATCATACACAAAAGGTAATTCAGTCTACTTCACAGAAATAGAATACAAAATAAAATAAGGCAGAACGTAATAGAATAAAATAATTGAAGAAATAAAATAGTACATGGAAGAAAGTTGCAAGTGCAATAGAAGTGCAAAGGTTTAAAAGAAGGCAAATGAGAATAGTGCAGTTTTAACAGCCTTTTAAAACCACAGATGGTGTAGTTCTGAAACTGATGGCAGTTTGTTCCATCAGAATGAAGAGATTATAAACATCAAACATATCAGAGATATATTTAGGGCCCCAACCATTGAGTGACTTGTAAACAATTTAGGATGTGTGTGATATAATAACTCACAACAGTCATAATATATTGTAATAAATCAGCTGTTCAGTCTGTGAATTGGACAGAATGTTGCGGATTGTTGATCATCTCCCCTCATCTTCTGCTGCTAATTATTTTTATAGCATTAACATAATCACTTTCACAAACCATTTTGCACTACTGATGTGCTGGTACAGCACTCTAAATCTTACATGCAGCAGTGTTAGTTATTTTCTTACAATAATGTTCTTGTAATTGTGTTGCATAATTGTTTGTGTATTTTTTACAATACTTTTTATCATCTTTATCCTTTCTTGTTGCACTGAGCATACCAATGACAAAAGAATTTCCATCAAAATCAGGTTTCTTATCTTAAGTTTGTTTTTGTTGCTGTGCCTTTAAGGCTAATATGTATAATCAAGCTCTGGACTGAAACACTATAGGCATATATACAGCTAAAGAAAAAATGAAGTGACCACTTTTTCCTTTTTTTCTTTTCACTGTTTTTGTACAGCGTATGGCTGTGTGTGTGTGTGTGTGTGTGTAAACTGCACAGGTTGCTGTTCTTTTCTGAACTATAGCAGTGTGCGCTGTGTAAAAAATAAGAAACGCCTTTATATGTCGTGAGTGCAGTAGTGTTTGTAGAGCAGCTTTTCTATGTGCTGAATTCCAGCAGCATCACACCTGATCAGTTTCTGATGGGATGTAACAGAGCTCGCAAATGCACACACTCTGCTCTGAACCTTTCTATTTCAATTGCTGCAATTGTACAATTATGTAAAAGTGTTGTGTAGTTTAACATTTCTAGGGTATAATTATACATTTTCTCTACAAACATTTTTGGTTTGGACATTTGAATCAGACGTTATACATTTTACACAGACGTACTCCCACAAATTACAAAAGCAATAACCAGAAAAAAATCATGTGGTCTTTTTTTCCCCCCAGTAGCTGTATATGAGCAGTTATATGTAACTTTTTTTGTTTTTACCACAAAAACAGAAAATTATAAAATGGGCTGTTTTTATAGCCATTTACAGCTTTAAAACTGTATAATAAAATTACATTTAAACTAATTGCAAAAACATTCTTAACTGAATTTAGTGTGGTGTGTTTCAGCTCCAATCCTGGGGTCCCACTCCCCTTCACAGGTTCAGCTATTCCTTTCCCCAAACCACATGGTCCAGGTATATAATTATCATATTCTGGATGAACAGAATCAGGTTTTTAGGGGGTATAGAACACCCAACGCTAATCAGGACACTGGGTATCCAGGACAGGAGTTGAAAACCATTGGTCTAGTACGGTGGTCACAAACATTGGTCCCGAAGATCCACCCCCAAGTCCAGCTAATCCAGATTGGCTGTTAGCGATAGGTGGGAGCAGGTTGGAACTAAACTCTGCAGGAAGGTAGATCTCCAGAGGAAAATTTGGGGGGCATTGGACTAGTAGGATTTTCAGGCTGTGAATGGTTTGCCTTTAAGTTTGAGAGGTTTCGTGTCTAACAGACATTGCTTTGTAATCACGCCTCATTCAGGAACCATTGTCCTGGAGCTGTCGAAGGAGAAGCACAATGCAAGTTTGTTAGATCGTCAGCTCAACCAGTTCCAAACTTCCATCAACAGAGTGGAGAGCGAGCTCAGCTCTCAGATCCGCTATCTCACACAGGTTGGCATGCTAACCCATTTACACTGATTCATGAATATTTTTGAGCATTTCAGGGTGATACTGAGGCAGTTACAGTATTGTACCATATTTGATAAATTATATTATACAATAATTTATTATTGTTTGTTTAAATCAATATAGACCACTATATAATGACATACAAAGTTACCTAATCTATTCTCACTAAAACATTAAAAAATATATATCGTGTGATACCAGTGACAGTATACCAGTATGGACATGTTTATATTAAACAGGACTTTTCAAGTTGCTTGTATACTTTCTGATACTTAATTGTAGAACATCATATACATAAAGAACTTGCTCGTCTGAAAGGAATTTAACACTGCTGTGTGATTTTAGCAGCGATAAAGTGAGAATTTCAAGTTGTGTGAATCGCAAGTGGTAGTGTGACTTTTTCCCCCCTCATTTGAATAAAGGTGGCGACTGGACAGCCTCATGAAGGCTCAACATACTCCGCGCGAAAGGATTGCCAGATGGCTCTGAACCGTGCAGAATACGCTCGCGTCAAATTGGGAGAACTAGGACGCACCTGCGAGTTGATGCTTGACCCCCAGACATGATCTCAACCTTTTAATATGCAAGACTTTGTCATACTAATACCACATTTCCTAATTTTGTATTACACAAAACAGATTTGCAGCAGAAACAGTTCTGGCTTCTTGCATGAGAAACTGACTGTCAAAGGACAACGTACTGTTGTCATACAAAACGACACTGAGGTTAGGCTTTTCCATTTCAAAGATTTTTCAATTTGTAACATTACAGGTTTTTCTTGTTTCATGTTTGTTTTTTTAAATAATAAAAGCGAGACGTGTTGAAATGATGAACTTGTTCTTTCCACTAGATACTTTATTCACATGGCCAAAACATTCTTCACACACAGTACTTTCATGTAACAGCAACATCAAGTAAACAAAGGAGAGATGAATACAAAGTAAAGTAAAATAAGTTAACAATAAATTAAATAGTGCACTAAACAAACCACAAGACAAGACTATTAAATATGAAAGCATTAGAGACACTGGAGCCCCTTTTAGCTCACAATACCACATAATTTATCATTAACATCAGCTTTTGTTATTGGAATGTGTACTGTTTTAAATCATATTCTCTCACACTGGTGTTTTTTCAGTTTAACCAGACTTCCACACATGCATATGAGCAGAAAAGTTTACTAATTTGAAAGATTAAATTTTTGTAAAACTACGTTTCTTCATAGGGGAAATTCATGGAATGACGCCAATATATTGAATAAAATCCTACCCCACAGGCCATCACATAAGATACCTACAAATAAATAATGCTTGGAAGATTTTTTTTTTTATTTAGTCATTTCTGCTTTCAATTTATTCATTTCAAATTATGTCACCATGTACTCCTGACGTTTGTTCAGGCGAACCTGGCACAGAGACACAGCACCAACTCCGACATAAATGGCTGCAGCAATGAAGCAGTTGATGCCCACTTGGTTGTACAGTGCATAGATGTTCTGGGGAGGGTTTTTGCTGCAGAAATTAAGACAAACATTAGTAAAACTCTTAGAAAGGAAGAGACAACTGTAGCCCATTCAGGGGGAATTCTACTAAAATAATTCAGAAATGTTCACTTCTATAAAAATATATTAGATAAATCATAATTGTTTACCATGGGAGTGAAAGGGACCAGTGGAAAGCTCCACTAATTTTATGTCAATAAATGGTACTACATTGTGCACAGTTTTACAATAGTTATGACACAGGGTTATGGCATAAAATGCATTACAATGCACTGTAAGGCTTTACACACGTTTTAGATCTATTTTACAATCATTGCATTACACATCTGAGTGGGTTCATTGGTCGTTTTGTAAATACAATGGCAACATTTGCATTGTGTCCATTAAGTTGCATTGTATACACACACTCCATACCCTTTATATGTATTCTACAATCATTATATCATACATATGTGTGGATTCACTGGTTTTTCTGCACAGCAAAAACAATGGCTACATTTGTATTGTGTCCACTGAAAAGAAATCCAGTTCATATTAAATTACTCATCTGATAGTTGGTTAACTGTTTTGACTAATAAATAAATTGTGCCCCCCATGTCAATATTCTGTGCATTTGGTTTGGAGTGAAAGAGAATTACATTCTGGTGAAATTAATACTCACTCATTTCGGATATCTTCCTCAGTGAAGGGAACATCCTCGATTAGCACAGCAGATTTCGAGCAGAAAAAGATCCCCAACATCGCCTGGGTGATTGGGAACATGTAAAGTTTAAGTGACTTCAAATGACATTATACGTTTATTTGACCAGTCTAGTGGTTAGTATCAGATACCCGTGTTCCTCTATACTGGCTAGCCAGAGGGCTGTTTACCCGCATTTAAGCCAGAGAATATATTAAAGCCAGTTTGATTTACAACATTTCCCATGTCTTAATAAGCTCTTAGAGTTAAATATGGAAATGCAAAACAGACAAGTAATGGTTACTTGTTTAATAAACAGACAGGCATTGGTGATTAGCCATTTTTCAGCTGTTAGCTTCCTAGCTAGCAATGTCACGACGAAAATAGACGCTTACCAGCATTATAACGCCCCAAATACTTAGCACAATGCCACATGCGGCCAGTTTGGGGCCACAAAATAACAGAGACGGCATTGTCTCTGAGTTATTGGACGCAGGAGCGACGAAAAATACTTCAGAGGTGTCTCTCGCCCTCCACCATCAGAGCCATCAAATTCGTGAAAATGGTCGAAGCCTGTTTCGGGCCCACTCGGCTCACTTCGTGTGCTACACCCACCAGCCAATCAAATTTGAGAATTTGATTCGCGAAAACGGTCGAAGCCTGCTTCGAGTCTGCTCGGCCCTCTTCGTGTCTGTTCGTGTGCTGCCCCCATCAGCCAATCAAATTCCAGGATTTCACTCTCGCTGCATTCCGGGATTATAGCTACTAGCCCAGTTAGCAATTTTGCTAACTGTTTATAAATACATTTTTCTGGAGGTCAAATATTAATACTTGGGGAACTAATCAGATTTTTCACCAATAAATAAGTACAATTTCAAGAAATACCAGAATATACACATTGGTTATTTTATATTTAGAGCAACGTTGGGTAGCTAGGCTAAGCTAGTACAGTGTTTTTGTTTTGGTGGGAGTCCAGCACTTGCTAGAATGACTTCAGCTTCCACCAAGGTAAGACGAATTTAAGAGGATGTTCGTGACAAACTGCACACGTTTCTTGTCAACTTGGTGAATAACATGAGCTGTGTGTGTGTGTGTGTGTGTGTGTGTTGAATAGGTGGGTGAAATCTTCTCGGCTGCAGGCGTTGCTTTCAGTAAACTGGGTGAACTCACCATGCAGCTGCATCCTGTAGCTGACTCCTCTCCTGCAGGGTAAGAGGAACTTCAACAACAGTTACTCTCAAATACATGTGTATACGACAGTATCATTACAATGTTGTAAAACTGTAAAAACATGATGTGCGAACAAAAGTGGACTGAGATTAAAACTGTTTGGCCCATATGTACATCTTATTCTCTTCCAAGTGGCATTCGTTCAACTTTTATGTACACTAATCCACTAAACACGATTAGTTGAAACAGTTAAGATTCTTCACACGTTTGATTTGTACTCTTTAGACATTCTAATATCTTGATTCAAAAGGAAAAAGTACTGTGTATATAACAGTTTATTTTCGCTTCGTATTTTTTCTACAGGTTTTTATTTAGACTTTATATTTTGTATTGTTCTCGTCTCTGTGTTTTTGCAGTTATAACATAAGCAATACATGGGTCAGACTTAAACTGAGTCATCATTCATCCTCCCTTTCTTTGTACTCCATTTAGGGCCAAATGGACAGAGACTGAAATTGAGATGCTGCGTTCAGCTGTGAGACGCTTTGGGGACGATTTAAACAATATTAGCTCAGTCATTAAGGAACGCACAGTGTAAGTTTTAGCCCATGATTTGTCTTGTTTTTATTGTTCTAAACCACATTTAGCTGTAAATGATGTGAAAAACATTTCTGTTTATTTTTTTGTTCATATTTTGTTCTTATGTGGAAGAATACACTATAAGTGTATCTGAAAAACTCATCCTAATTAGTGAATTTAGTTACTTTAAGTGTACCAGTTGCTAAACCAGGCATACACTTACACACAACCATACAGAAAGCATGTATATAAGCATGAATGAAATGGGACACTCTACAGCAACCTGAGATCAGGATCCCTTGGGCCAAATTTCAAATAGAGGAATATAAAGCCTCCTCTCCCACATGGTGGAGAAGTGCATTTGCATTCTCTCACTGAAAAATGTTTATCTTTTTGATTGTATGGAATTCCAATCAAGGATAAATGGATGCACAGTTGTCAGATATTTTGGGGTTTAGAGTCAAATACAATTCAGTTGCCTGTGTTGATTGTCATTCAAAACGGAACAAACATTTATGCATAACATCACTCAAAATACCTCTTGCTGAGTTAATTTTGCATTACTGACTCGCACTCTTTTTTTTTATCTTTTCCACTCTCTATTGCCCTCTTTTTCTTGGTACAGTGCTCAGATTAAGAGCACAGTGAAGAGAAAGCTATATGAAGACAACCGGGTTCCCCTCTCATTAGAGCCTCCCAAAAAAACTGTAAAGAAAACCACCGTGGCAGCAAATCCAGCACCAACCATTATTTCAGTTCCAACCTCTCAAGTTGTCGTGACAACAGGACTACAAAGTAGTTCGACTTTGCCACCCACAATTAAAAAAGCAAAAACTGCAGGTGACTATTGTAAAATAACTCAGTAACACATTATTTGTGTGTGTTGATTGCATGCTGTTCCATGCTGATTTGATTCTGTGATGGACTTTTGCTTTAGATGTTACACTCAGCGCTCTCAATGACTCAGATGTCAATAGTGACTTGGTGGCTATTGAAGGACTTGGAGAGGGTTCTACAAAAAAGCCCAACTTTGATCAAGGTAAGAATATGTCCAGTACCAAACAATCAGTGATTGTGACCGAAATGTGCCAAGTGGTGTTAAGAATGGATTAAATAAAAACTTTACAGTATATTCCATACATAGCACTGTATTTGCAAATTTGAGCTAATAAATCCAGGCCTCTCAATGTTAAAAAAAATGTCTTACAAGCCTGACATAGCTCACTTTGTGTGTATACTACTTCTGTTGGACTGCTTTAAGGTTACTGTTGGCTTTCTTACGACTTGTACATACAAATAGCTTTTGCCAATATCAGTATGTATTTAAAGTTCAGACATTGTTTTCGGATTGACACCTTTTTGTTGCTTTCTTTAGAGAGTCTCAGTCTGGATTCCAGTCTCATAATGAACTCTGGTGACCTGCCTCTGCTTTCTCGATGAAGCCCATCTGTCTGCTATTGACATTGAAAGCATGTGGATGTACAGACATATATTTTCTATGTTATTAGTCAGGCTCTAGCCCGTTTTTGTCTTCACAAAGCTGATGCATATACATGACCTGAAGTTCAGGATAAAACAGTGACAGATAGCATCAAACTTAGTTACGAGACCCTGGGGCAGTTCATTTAGCTTGACCAACCCATTCGAGGTAAGGAACATTCCAAATGGGCAGCTCAACTCGGTAATAAACTCTTGCTGTCCTGCTTTGTGAACTACTCCCCAAATGCTTTATTGTGAGATACTGCAGTTGGGCTTTTGTATTAGATTTTTAAATGTTCTTTATTTTTGCATAGAGATGTGACTGTGTATATAGTGTTCACATACAGGTTTTACCATTTGAACAACCTTTACAAGTGCTCACTTGGAGAATTGGTATATTTTGCTGTCAGCTGTATATTGTACTATAGTGAGTTTTTTCTTCTTATGCACTCAGATTAAACATGTTGCATCTTTATTTCATGTAACATATCGGATATGCTCCTAAGAAATGTGATCCACAAATTGTCATGAAATAAAACTCCATTCTTAAATACAGTATTATTTTATTGTCATGATCGTCTTTATGTACAATGTAATATACATATTTAAATGTGAACAGCACTTCTTATCCACTAAAAATGAGCCTTTATCTGGTACAGTATGCAATAGTCAGAGGGAATGAATATACCTTTGTTACCTCTGTTTTATATTACAGTTCCATAAAAATACATTATCTTCCTTGTCATTGTGGCAGCTAACTCATATTTACATCTCGAACACGAGAGGCAAGAGCCACAGTCTGTCATTTTGTAAAATGTTCTATGTGCTTTTGAACATCATCCTTGCTCAAGGCCTCTGAGATCTGAACTGATAACATAGACAACTTTTAACAATCATAGATCATTTTAAAACAAAACTCTTCCCTTCTTCCTAGAACAGAATACATGTGGCTCTTGGGAACACTCTCCCATTAAAGTGAGAGCAAAAAAAAGGCCAATGTTAAAACAAATCAAACAAATACAATACTTTGACTTTCTTCCAGGTGATGTCTGTACTTTGACCCAGAAGTTACTAGCAGAACCTTTCACAAAACAAAACTGACCATCTGTGACCTAAAAGTAGGCCAAAAACATAAAGGAGGAAATTTTGGGATTTAAAAATAATCTGTCCTGTGTTGTATTAAAATCTATATTGCACATTTCTTTTGAAGACCCAACATAGGTAACCATTGGTATCGATCTTCAATAATCACACTAAACAAACAACTGGAGACTGTAAGTGACAACTTGTGCAAGTATCTTTGGAATTACTTAACAAGGCGTTTCATTGTACCAGCAATAAAGCTCTAAATGTTCAAAGAAAAAGGTAAAAAAAAAAAAAAAGGCAATTACATAAAGCAATTTTTGAAAAAACAGTTCCTTCTTTGCAAAACGAAATTACACGATGGACTTTTAGGAGGCTTTACGCACTTAAAGTTCAGTCGCATCATAACTTAGCGTGTAAAACTGGTTGGAATCATGACATGATGAAAAAAAGAAGAAGAAAACAATTCTGATATGAAGTGTTTTGGGCACTGTATGCTGTGCATGACCAGATCCACAACAATCACGTTCCTGCTGAAAGATCGCTCTGTGAGCATTAATGAGTACATCTGCAATGATCTGCAATCAATACTGTACATCTGTTAGTTTGTACATTCAGTCTCCCTTACACACTCAAACCAAAGAAACAAAAACAAAAGTCAGAAATATGATCCCACTCATGTAACAGCAATATCAATTAACTGATAATGTCCAACACTGTGCAAACAAAAAAAAACTCAACAATGTCTGAAATAAGACATCTTACGCATGAAGGAAAGTATTATCATACATTCTTTACAAAGACAGCCTTCTGCATGCAGCTTGCATTTGTTTTTACACGGTTTACAGACTAAAAGGTTACAAGGGCTTTGCTACAGAAATGCAGCATTAAAATACATATGGCAAGTGCTGGTAAATGCTTTTGGCTTTCATATGGTGTGAAATTCTCTGGTCGTGTGTTTATTCTAAAACTGGAATATTTCAGCAAAGTGCTATATTCGTCCTCGATTATGGTACACAGTTAAAATCAGCTGAAGAAACAGCTGACCCTGGTTTTAGAGAAGGCTGGTGCACTGACTTTCCACTCAGTGCCAATCCACCTTTTCATGTTTGTTTTTTTAAAATGATCATAAATCATTAAAACAAAACCTTCTCAAAACAAAACATTAAAAGACAACATTCACCTACGTACATACTGAGCATACACATAAACTGCATTTCGGGTTAAACAGCCCACTCATCTCAGAATTTTTCTAACTGTCAAATATTTTGTGTATTCATAATCTGAATTTTTGGAAGACCTCTTTGGACCACATCAACTGGTAAGAGGTGGTGTTCTGCCACTGCTTAAAAATAAAGCAAAAGGCAAAACATGTATCATCTATTTGCATGCTCATTATAGGCAGAAATACTTATGTGTCAAGGATAAGTAGTTTGCAATCACTAAAACACTTACATAAACATGACTGCCATGTGTACATCCTGAACTTATTTCACAAACGCAAGAAAATACTGTGTAAGGGTCACAGAACCTTGCCTTGGTGCAAATGAACTATTAACATGTCATACGATACTGGATGATCCAGTGCTGACACTGATACTTAAATCTTTCATCTTCAGCTCTCCTCTTCAATTATACTACATCTGGCCTTCTTTCATTTTAAGAAGTCCTGTCAGACACTTTTTTGTGGAGTCGAACACACTCTTAAAGCACCATGTAGATGAGGTGGAGAGCTGGTCTCAACACAGGACTGCTGAGTAGAGTTCTGGAAGTTTAAGAAGCGATGAGGACAAAGACATTGTTCTTCTTACTCTGCCAGTCCACCCGACCTCAGTCCAGGACTCAGTTTAGGACAGACGGTCTGGAAGAGTGGGTATGTTCTCTAGCAGTCTAAATGCTGGGGTGGTGCGAGGTGAAAGGTGGTGGAGGGGAAAGTGAAAGCGGGCTATTCTGAGGACTTGAACATATGGGCACAGCTCCTGACGGAGAGTCCACGGACTGGGAAACACTAAAGAGCAGGAGAGAAATTCAAAATGTAGGTTATTGGACCACATTTCTATCTGCCACCTCTCTACCATACCTGTGATTACTAGACAACAATTTCTTATTCAGTAAAAGAACAGAAAAGCAATCTCACTGAAAATCTCACTGTCCATTGACTGGGTCAAAACCATTTCTTTTCTACAAACAGTAGAGGAAAAAGCATTGTCTATGGTAGGTCTATGGGAAAAAATACTCACCTGACAGTACAACTAGCTATGTGGGCAGGATCTGTAACTCCGGCAACAAATAGTTTTTTGGGAGGGCCATCAGATTCCACTCCACCTGAATGGTAGGTCAAAAAACCTTATAAGGTCAAAAAACTTTATAACATAACTTTATACGTTTTATAAAGGGAAAGTACAGAAAACAAAATGCCAAAACATCTGGCATTCTTCAGCTACTTTTACATTTAAAATGTTTAAATATTTCACAACTAACACAATAACTTTTACAATCATTCAGAGTACAGATAATATATCACTTCATACCTTTTCTTTTTAAAGGCGCAACCACTGGCCATCTCACAGCAGGAGTCACTAACCCCCTATTAAAAAAGTTTCATTCGAAATGTTAATACATTGTTGCATCAGAGTATAGTATGGTGGTTGGAAATTATTATAAAACTTGTTCTGTTGCTACGGATTACAGTAATTACAAGGCTGAACTGAATTCTAATGGATTTACCCCCGGAACCTTCTTGTAGGACTGGGTGAAGAATTAGGAGTGACGCCAGAATCCTGGGAATGGAATCCCTGCGGCAGAGAGGAGAGAAAGAGGTTCTGTTTTATTACAAGCATAGAAAAACAAAAACAAATAAATAAACAAATACAACATCAGCAAGGAAGATTTCACATAACAAAAGAATACACAATAGCTATTTAGCAGCTGGTTAAAACCAGAGGGAAAAATATAGTATATTTACTGGTGACAGATGCTCATGCCAATGACTTGCAGGAGGTAAGGGGACTGGAGCTGAGGCACTATAAGAAACAGAAGAGATATATGAATTGTACTGTTCTGGGCACAAAAAAGTCACTTCTCTGCATTTTGTACATGTATAGTTGTGTACAATTACCTTAGTCTCTGTAAACTCCCTCTTAGAGTGAGTTCCATATTCTCCATCTGTGTATAAAACCATCAGTGTGATCAGCGGCAATCGAATGAAGTCTGTCTTCTCAAAGCACTTCTCATTTAAAATACACCCAAACATGTAAACACCTCTAGAAGCTACAGTAAAAAAAATAGCCTTGACTATTACCAACGCTTCAATACCGAAAATTTCAGTCTCACCTGCCGTCTGTGGTCCGACCTCTCACTGGACAAGGAGAACGGAGAAAGAGGCAGATTCTGTAACAAAAGGCCAATATAGGGATGTCATCTTTGTAACTTCAAATCAACACAACAGCCAACTTTAAAGCACACGGTGCAGGAAAACACTTACTCTGGAGGGGCAGCTTGGGTTTACGGATACGCTGCTCCGTCGATACCGCGCTGAGCTGTTAGAGCTGAACACCGTCATCCCATCGCTGTTGTCAAAGAAGAAGTGAAACATGTCATTAAAATTCATCCAAATTCTAAGATTCACAATGTGACAGTGGCTCTCAATCTTGTTAGATGTTACTATTTCTACTGCTTTAACAGACCCAGTTCAACTCAGAAATGTTTTTTAATTAGCTCATGAGTTCAGTCAGATGTACTGTAGCAGAGAAAACACTAAAATGTGCAGCATGGGTACGCAAAGAGTAGGACTGAGAAACACTTTAATACGGTAATGAGGGAATTACGCACAAATAATTTCACATGACCAAAGAACATTTAATCATAAAACTGTATCTCTGAAAAGCTCCTCAGTGTCTTCCAAGGGTAGTCAACCTTGCTAGACACAAAACTTAGACACAGACTTTGCACACATTTTAATCAAGTTTTGGGACAAATATAATGAAATGTAACTTATACTATAGATATAACAAAAAGAGTGAGAAAGAGAGAGAGAGCTAAAGGCTTTAACAAAGGCAGTTCACAGAAAGAGAGAAAGACAGAAAGAGAAAGGGGGGGGGGGTAAATAAAAGCTTCAACAAAAGGAAGTTCAGATCAATAATAGCTAGATATAATAAATAAGGATAAATTAGATTGTAATGGGGCAGTTGGTGGCCTATCGAATGGTTGTGGGTTTGAATCCCAGGACTGAGGTACCCTTGAGCAAGGTACTTTCCCCACACATTGCTCACTGGGTGGCCACTTTACTCTTATTTTATGAAACCTATAAAAAGGGGATAAAAGCTAAAAGGACACTCAGATTATTTTTTTCTGGGCCAAATCAATCAAAGCTAGACATAATAAATAAGAATAAATCAGAATGTTAATCTTATGGGGCAGCTGTTGGTTAGGGAGTTGCCCCTGCAATCAGAAGGCCATGGGTTCGAATCCCAGAATAGCTAGTGGCACCACTGAGGTACACCTGAGTAAGGTCCCACCCCCCACACACTGCTCCCTGGGTGATGCTTTACTGGCTGCCCACTGCTTCACTTGGTGAATGGGTTAAATGCAGAGAAAAAAATTTACATTGTTTACACTGCGTACTGTGGAGGGTTCATAACTGACTATAAGGGGCTACTTTACTTTACTCTCTATCCACCCATTTAAAGATTTATTTGTTATGGACCAAATCGAACCTAGAGTACGGATCTTGAGAAACCTGTGTGAGTGCCTGCAGTTCCCTCACCTGACGCTGGTGATCATGGGGGCGCTGTTGGACCGCCGCAGGGCCCCGCCCCCCCCTGCCGCGCCTGCGCACTGGTCCACCTCCATCCTTTCCATGGCTTTTTGGAGGACCGGGCAGTGGTCGGTCGAGGTGGCCGGGCCAGGCGCGCTTTAGCGCGGCGTGACTCCTAAATCGAGCCCGGCGAAAGCCTGACCAGCAGGCCGCACGCCAAACTGTTCGAGCCAATGCAAAAAAATCCGCCCGGGGATTATTTCCCGTGGTCTCCACTCTGTCTCATTTTTTGCCTCGAAGTGAAAAAAGTCCCTGGGCACAGTTAGATCACTGCTTTTGCTGAAGTTCGACAGGTTTAAGGGTTTAGAGCTCACACTGGCTAGAACTAGTTTTGTCAGGAGCAAACTTTTGTCTGTTTCAGCTCCTCTCGTCACATTTAACAAATTAAAACAATAACAACAATAAAAAAGCAGCCAATTTGGGGCATTTCAGCTCAGACTGAGGTTAGCCAGTTAGCTACCGAGCTAGTTTCCAAGTTTACCTGCTACTTTGTAAACAATCAACGTTTCGAGATCCAGGACCAAAATCATCGGGAATAAGTTGTCCGGGCGGGTGCATTCTTGTTTCGGAAGACGCGAGGCTTGCTTTTTTAGCGCATTCCGCTTTAGAAGTTTCCCTCTTTCATTAATTTTAGAAAATAAAAAATAATACCCCGCAACCAAAATTGTGGTCTTACTCTTTGAGCAACAGCACCACGCTCCGGCCGTGCAGGGAAGTGCACCCTTCCCCTGAGTTGCCATGGACACCTTTGATCTCTCCGAATTCCTTCATGAGACCTTTCATCATGTTTCTTCTCCTTCACCTTTTTTACTTAGGGGGCCTGAACAGACTCATTCTCCCGCGCTTTCATCTAAACCCAAAAAAACACCTCTCACTAACTAGTATTCACACTTACAGTTTGCACATTTTCCCTAAAAATCCATTGGCCATATACCCTCTTAACTCCATGTGTATTAACTAGATATAATAAATAAAAAATTACACCAGGGGAGCTGGTGGTCTGGTGGTTAAGGAGTTGCCCCAGTGATGTGAAGGTCGTGGGTTTGATTCCCTTCTGGGCTGCCCACTGCTTCTCTTGACAAATGGGTTAAATGCAGAGAAATAATTTCACATTGTGCACACTGTGTGCTGTAAGAAAAAACCCTTGGCCATTCACACTCTTGTCTGTGTATAAACCTCTGACTTTTTCTTTTTGACAGGGTTCGTTAAGGTGTGTAAATAAGTAGTAATTTGGTTAAAAAGCAAATGTTGATTTGAGTCTAGCTTTGGTAGTAAGAAGAACAGGTGTGAACTACTTAAGCACTTGTGTATGTCACTCTGAATAAGAACACCTGCCAAATGCTATAAATGTAAGAAATAGTTGCCCGCTGCGCCAAACCTGAAGGTCTCTGCTTTCCCCAAGCACGACATTCATGTAATTAAAGATTGGTTTCATTCAGATTCGCTGAAAGCTAATCTCCAAACAACATACAGATCTTCACAGCAGTAGGTCTAGCAGCTAACAGAAGATGGGCACCATGCCAGAAGGAATTTTATGGACTTGTGCAGAAGGAATAATCTTTAACTGCGGGACGGCACGACTCTGGGTGTCTTCTGTGGGAGATGCTTGCTCTATAAGCTGCTAGGGAGGGAGGAAATGGAGTGCATTTGAGCTTGAAAGTGTTTTAAAGTTGAGAAGCTGGGCTCGTCAGTAGACTGGCCCAGAGGAGAAATGTGATAACTTTATGGTTCAGCTATAGCTGCTTCACCTGTGGGTACTGATAGGATATTATGAATTCCCATATTTCAGAATCAGGACAGGCAAGGCCGAGGGGTCATCACTGATTCTACTTTAAATGGTCAGATGCTGTGAATTAGTAACATTGCTTCCTGTCTCCTTTTTAATTTAGTGACTCGTTCCATGTTGGACCAATCAGCAATCTCATTATATTCTACAGGAAACATGACTCATTAATGGAGGAAATACTTTGGATTTTACATTTTAATTTTCTGTTCTTATTCAAATTTTCTTTCACACAAATAAATGAAAAGAAATGAATGAAACATGATTATGTACAAGTCATTTTTAAAGCTAATTCAGTTGAGCTAAATGCTAAAATACAGAAATACATTCACTAAAGTAACTAATTTGTTACATATTCAGTTTTAAAATGTACATAACTGTTCTAGTCTCTTGACTGAAATGAGCAAAAAAGTACCATATTACAACTGAGGATCTCACAACTGAGAAAAATTATACTTATGGCTCCTCATGAGGAGTTGACAGAATAAATAAAAGCATAATATTAAAACCCACACAGATCATATGGAAGCCACTCATGGTCACGGGCATACATGCTTAAAAATAAAGGCTCCTAAATGGTTCTTCGTTACAAATTTTGGGGAAATAAAGCTTTCACTGACTTTAAACCTTTACATTACATGAAGGTTCTTTAAATACTTCATACTGACACATTTACAATAAAAGGTCATTAGACATCACTCCAAAGAACCCTTTGTTTTTGAGAGAGTAGGCATGACCCTTGGGGATTTGGGGTCATCCTCATGATTGTGATTTGCATGTGTTTTCCTGCTGCTCTCCACCTTCTCGCTTTTTAGTCTTCCAAAAATCCTCAGAGGCCAAGCAGGGCGCCTGCCAGCATTGCCTCCAGTGCATCCGCAGCAAGGGATGGTTTTGTCCCCGGTGACAAAGTAGAGCAGAGCGTTGAGCCATGAATTGCAGGACGCTAAGGGCCGAGTGATTTTGTAGCAAACGGAGATGGCGTGCATGGTGTTGCACTCTGCTTTTCTCTGTTTGAAAATAAGAAACAGCGTCCGGGTGATGTGGAATGGCAGGAAGCACAGCGCAAACAGGAAGGTGATGGTGACGATGGTTTTAATGGACTTGCGGCGTCTGCCTATGTGTGAAGCATACTGAGAGCCTGTGATGGAAATGGACGTTCTGTATCTGTCTTCTCCCAGGCCTCTCTCTGTATCTCCGACCTCTTGGACGTACGGCTGGGTGTGTAGGGTCTGAAAGATGGTTCTCACCACCTGTGAGTAACACCAAGCAATGATGGTGAATGGAACAAAGAAGCCCAGTAGGTGGAGGACGATTCCGTACGGGACGTACTCTGAGAATTCACTGTCTGTTGCAACATCAAAGCAGTTCCAGTACATCTCCATTCCTGCTCCACCTTGCCTCTGTCTTGACCCGGAGTTTGTGGCCCCATACTCTCCATCTCCATTTTCCACTACCCTCATGATTTTGCCAATTTGGGCAAAACGAAAGATTGGGCATGTTAAGAGAAACACCACGACCCACACCATGGCACATATGCTCCTCACAGCACGCTTGCTCTCCAGGGCAATGGTCCTGATGGGGTGACAGATGCCCATGTAGCGGTGCACAGAGATGCAGGTGAGGAAGAAGATGCTGCAGTAGAGGTTAAAATAAAAGAGGAAGCGCACCAACCTGCACATGAAGTCCCCAAACACCCAGTGATCGCGCATAACGTAGCTGGCCACCAGGAGCGGCAGAGACAGACTGTACATCAAGTCAGTGGAGGCCAGGTTGACCATATAAATCAGGGACGCATTCCAGCGCCGAGTACCGCGGTATGAGCGGAGGAGAACAGTGGAGTTCAGGATGACGCTCAGCAGGAACGTGATGGAATAGCACAGAGGTAACACGATGTACTTGTATGACTCATCATTGCTGCAGTTGAGCAGTTCTGTCAGAGTAGAAACTGTGTGGTTGTTGGTGTAGTTAGAGTCCACTGAATCACCTGCCATCACTCTGGAGGTCTTCATCATCAGCTGTTTCTGGCATAGATAAAGACCCTCATCCTGCACTTCTGTCTCACTTCTGTTCGAGTGCTCAGCCTCTTGACTTCCAAGAAGTTCAATTTTAGAATCCTTTAGAACCCTGAAAAAAAGGTCCTCCATCTATAAAAATACACATAGTAATTTTAAGTAATTAACTTCTGAGATTAAGCTGAGAGACCATCAGTTACAAAACGCAACCGTGCCATACTTGCTGTAAGGCAGCTTCGCTCTCTGCTTGTCCTGTATTACCAAAGGAAATTCATGTTGACCTATCATTGTATTATGCTGATTCAGCCTCACTTGGTCTATTAACCTTTCAATCAGTAACAAGGTTCTCCATTCATCCTCCTCTTTTCTCATCGTCCACTCCATGAAAAAAATAGATTTTTTTCACATTTGAAATATGCAACAACATAATGTTCATTTGTTGTCCTACTCTACCGTAGGCCTCAAGGAAAGCTGTGAAAATGTCTTGTATTATGCACCTATGCCTAAGCACCACAGGTTGGACATTATAACTGCGTCTAAATGTCAAGTGTTTGTGACATGCAGGCTACTTTTGCAATGCAACAGTATGTGTTCTGGCAGGTGTATGTCGGTAAATAATTAATATCCATTCATTCAGACAGAAATGCTGAGCGGAAACCCAATACACAGTTCCGTACAGCGTGAGACTTTAGAAATCCTGCAGTCATAGCAATAGCAAAACATAGAATAGTTTATCTAAAGTACATTTAAAAAGATTCCGTAATAGAAAGTAACAATGTTTTTTCAGGACTTAAAGCTACCGCAGAATTAAATACACCTATGAATATTTTACTGTTTTATAAGTGAGCAAAGTAAATCAACAGTCAGAGTAGATCCCGTGTGCACCATGCATACCTCTGTTCATGTCCTCAAATAAAAACAATCAAAAAATGGGCTGTAGTAGAGAGTGTCCTTTTCACCTGTTCCGCTCTCCCATCGAGTTGTTCTTCTACTGCTGTCTAACCAGCCTGTACTGCGCTCGGCTGAGTTGTGTCAGACTGTCCAGTAGATGCTGACATGCGCTCCAGAAAGACGTAGAAAGTGGATCTTTATCAGGTTGTAGGTTGGCCATTTTACCAGGGAACACCATTGTTCCTACACCACATGCACATTATACCATGCACAGAATCATTTACCATTTATATTCTCAGTTAACATCATTACAAAACACAACATTAATTAATTTGAATGCAATTTATGCAGGTCATCAGTGATGATCAACGCGGTTCTGAATGTCTACCTCCTTGCAGATTCCAGTTAAATCATGATCTGAGAGCACTGGAGAGGGTTTGCCATCTGTATTTCTAAGACTTGTATTTTTATATGAGCTTTATATGAGAACAAAAACAAAAACATTCTTACTGTTAATGTATGTGATTGTAACAAGGTTTTATTTGAGATTTTTATCATTTTGGACCATTTTGTTTGGCCAAAATGACATTCATCATGTCATTCTGACATGTTCACACAATATAAAGAGCCGCTGATGTTTTGTTGATGTTGGAAAACATATTCCGAGATTGTGATTGACAGCAATGACATCCGATACTGACAGTCCAATTAAAGAAAAAGGCCACCATCAATTCATTTATTAAATAAACATTGCAAATTTATTCTGTTAATATACCTTCTTTAAGTAGGAAAAAAAACTTGAAAGTAATTCGGGTTGTAAGGTGGGCTGAGGCTGCACCATCATTGCAGACACTGTAGTTTATTTCATGCCTATTCACATGAAGCATCTTTGAATGAATATGAATGAATCACTGATTAACACAGATCACAGTTACTGATGATGACAGACACGGACTTTATAGCAGCTTTCCTAATTCATATAGATGGTTATAACTGACCATACATGGCCAGGTGTCTTGGTTTGAGATTATGAGGAGCATGCTTGCTTAATACATGAAGAGCTACTCATTCACATTTATAAAGCCAAGGTTCTCACAATAAAACTTGTGACTGAAAATACATACTCACTTACTGACCAACGTTTCTGTGAGCAGCTCAAGACAAACAGGATGCTGTGGCTTTAGTCAGAGGAAATGTGGATGAAAAATCTCATCCAACTCTACGTTGCTGATGCCAAGAAATTCCACATTACACTGTAGTCCATGTAGTCCATGTCAAAAGTATGGCCACTTCTGACGGCAGTCACAACGATGTCATATCCTGTACATCCAGGAGCATGGCGTCCTGTCTTGTACGAAGATGGTCCCGCACCACTAGATGTTTCACTAGTTCAGAGCTTAGATCTGAAAGTTTAATAATTACACATGAATACATACATATGGCAAATAGCTATATAACAATAGAAGACCAGAACAACAACAAAACAATAATAATATTCATTAACTTCCTGTAACTGCTTAATCTTCACTAGGGTTGCGGGTACCTAGAGCCTATCTCGGGGTCTATGGGAAGCAGGGACTCACCCTGGACAGGGTGCTAGTCCATCACAAGGCACACACACACTACTCACTCACACACTTATACCTACGGCCAATTTAAAATCCCCAGTTTACCTGACACACACATCTTTAGACTGTGGAAGAAACCAGAGATTCTGGAGGTGAGAGGCTACCATGGGTTCAATAATAATATTTATATTTATATATAGTTTTGTAGTGGATATCCAAGGTCACAACAACACAGCTAACAATAGCTACTATATTGTGGGCTATAATGCGTGATTTATTTATTTTTGCATTATTACATGCACTTTGCTTGTATTGTGGTAGTCTCAGCCTCAGAAGTCACGCCCAAAGAACGTTGGCTAAACGTCTGATGGATATGGTACACTTAACTGGAAACCCTTCAGGAATCTCGAAGTCGTCATCTGATTGGTTGAATTTTATCGGATTTCCGGGAGACGCGAGTGTCGCGTTTATGTTCGGTCCGCCGGGAAACAAAGCACAGACGTGTGATCACAGACGTGTGATCCTACTGATTTACTCGGTGTTTTGATCAGATGTGGTAATGCAGACGCCATT